>ML261420.1:0-45079 GCA_005239495.1 Nicotiana undulata | reverse complement strand
GCCACATTTCTAGTTCTTTAAAATCTCAAAGTCTCATTTTTGATCCGAAACCACTCATTTCAATTCCGTTTTGCACCAAATTTCACAGACAAGTCACATAACATATAATAAACCTGTTTCGGGCTCCGGAACCATAATACAGGCCCGGCAACACGGCTTTCACATAATTATTCATTATCAAAATCCTTTATTATTTTCAGAAAATAATTTTCTTTAAACATTCATTTCTCGGGTTTGGGACCTCGGAATTTGATTCCGAGCATATGCCCAAGTCCCATATTTTCCTACGGACCCTCCGGGACCGTCGAATCACGGGTCCGGGTCCGTTTACCAGAAATGTTGACCAAAGTCAACTATATTCATTCATTAATTATAAAAACTCATTTTCATCAACTTTTCACATAATAGCTTCCCGGCTACATGCCCGGGCTGCGCACGCATAACGAGGTGAGACTAACTGAGGCTCTCGGAGCCTCGAAATATAGATATAGCTTAAATTACTTAAGATGACTTTTTGGTTTATCATAGTTACCATGACCAATAACTTCTCCTATGACATATGTCACATTTAAATAATAGTTATGAATAAGGTGATAAAACATTCAACAAAAAATAGCGAAAGGTAAAACAATTACTGAATAGTTCATTTTCATCAACCTCAACTTGATTTGTGAGATGCTGAAAAGGCTTAAAGTTGAAGACATTCAAACTAAACTATGGATCACTAATTTCATCCACACTCGTCCTATGAGAAAATGTCAGTTTGTTGGTCTTAATTTTCATATTGTTTGGTCCAACCACAAAGTTTTTCATAACATACAATCCCATTTCATGTATTTTTGTTTTGAAAATACGCATAACAACTCTTCCAATAGTTGCATGAATTCAATCTCCCTAAAACAAAAAATGTCAAAAGTAAATTTAAGTTAGTAAGGCACATAGGTTGAAGAAACTACATCACAACTCAGAAAAAAAATAACAACATATAAAAGAGTATGCACCCTTTCATCTTGAATAATTAATTCAATTGAGTTAGAATTTTCTGGTTTCTTTCGGTCTGGAACGTGCCACAATCTAACAACACGAACCTTCAAATTCCAACTCATTTTGGACATTGATACTTCGCTGATATAGCTATAGTTTGGAGCCATACTTTGCTGAAGTTTGTGTGGAAGCTAAACCCTAAGCAATGTAGAGAAGCCAAACCTAAGTAAAAGTTGCTTAAATAAAGATTTGTAAGAAAAAGACTATAGTAGTAAATTAATTTATAAGGATCTTCAAAACGTTTCAACGTTTTCTTTGTAAGATACAAAATATAGATGTAAGATACAAAATCTATATTTAATTAATTCTTTCTTAAAAATGAATACCTACCATAACTAAATGATACATACATTAATGTATATTCTTCGCAAATAAGGTCAGATACAAAGCTTGTACTAAATATAGTAATATTATTTCAACTTAAAATTAATGTGTAAGATACAAAACGAAATTTTAATTGATTCTTTCTCAAAAAAGGATACCTAGCTGTAACGACCCGGTCCGTCGTTACGTAGAACCTGCAATATAATTACTGTTATTGGCTTGTCATTGGTTGGTTATTCTATTATTGATGTGTTAGAGTTGATAGGCTTGAAATCGGAATGGTTAAAATGAGAATTAGGCACTTAGTCTTTAAAAATAGCCTTGAAGTTGGAAAAGTCAACAGAGAGTTGACTTATTGGTAAAGGACCTCGGAATGCGGATTTATGGCTCGAATAGCTTCGTTAGGTGATTTGGGACTTAGGAGTGTATTCAGAATAATTTTGTGATGTCTGGTGTAGAATTAGGCTTGAATTGACGAAAGTTAGTTTTAGCGATTTCCGATTGGCAGTGGAAAATAGGCTATCGGGGTCAGAAAGGAATTACGACAGTTGGAACAGGTTCGTAATGTCATTTTGGATATGTCTGCAAAATTTTAGGTCAATTGGAGTTGTTTTGGATAGTTTCGGCATCATTGGTGGATTTTAGAAATTTCAAAGTTCTTCGGCTTGAATCCGATGTGATTTTAGTGTTTTGAGGTTATATTTAGTATTTTGAGAGTACAAATAAGTTTGAATGATCATTTATGATGTGTTGGTAAATTTGGTTGGGGTCCCGAGGGGCTTGGGATTGATTTCGTATGGTTAACGGGAAGTTCGGAGTTGAAAAGGTGCAGCAAGCAGCTGCTGGTTTTCTGGTTACTGATGTAACCGCACCTGCGGAAGAAGGATCGCAGGTGTGGGCCCGCATGAGCGGACAAGGCACCGCAGGTGTGGGGAAGGTCGCAGGTGCGGTTAGTGGGACCGCATGTGCGAAAAATGGGCCGCAGGTGCGGAACCCCTGGGCAGAAAGTATAAATTAAAACCCTCCGCGACCATTAAACCTTTTAACACCATTTTTGAACGGGAAAAGAGCTTGGAGGCGATTTTGAAGAGGGAAAATCAGTGTTCTTCATAGAGGTAAGTATTTTGGACATTAAAACTCGTTCATAAGTGATTAAGGAACATAATCTCAGTGTTAAAATCATGAAATATCAGTAGAAAAAGGTGGAGTTAGGGCTTGAGATTATGAGACCTTTAGGAGTCGATTTGAGGGGTCAAACGAACTCCGATTTTGGTGTTCTTTATATGTACGGACTCGTGAGAGGACAAAGAACATTTTGGTATAAGAATTTATGAGTTTCGGGACATGGGCCAGGGGGTCGGGTTTTTGACCGAATTCAGATTTTTGAGCTAAATTCGATATTATTCAATTGGAATTTATTCCTTGAGCATAATTTGATGATAAAAATCTGAACTTGGTAGATTTGGAGCATCCGGAAGTTGATTAGAAAGGCAAACACATTGCGAAGTAATTTCGGACTAGTTCGAGGTAAGTAATGTCTTTAAATCTTGTCCTGAGGGTATGAAACCCTGGACTATGCACCCTTTCACGGGTTTTAGAATGCAAAGGTTAAAACTTTGGAAATACCTTCCCTATTTAGGAGACAATTGAGTTGCGAAACGGCTTTTTAAATCTTATTTCTAATAGTACTATATATACTTGATATGATTTGGGCTGTAAGCCGTGGTTGGGGCCTAGTGCCGATCTGTTTTTCCCTTGGGGGTTGTGTTTACTATATTTTCCTCACTGATATGTTATGATTTTACACTCAGTCTTTTTTTGATAAATTGTTTTGACACTCGGAGTATTGTGATACTATTTATTGAAAATGAAACACTATTTTGGGTCGAGAACCCGGTATGTTATGGCCTAAGGGAAAATCGAGAGTGCCTGACTGATGAAGCTTTCAGGCCTATATTGTGAGGATATGAGGGAGGCTTTCAGGCCTATATTGTGAGAGGCTTTCAGGCCTATATTGTGAGAGGCTTTCAGGCCTGTATTGTGAGAGGCTTTTAGGCATATGTTGTTATAGCGCTTGGGCTGTAGGAGCCCCTACGGAGTCTGTACACACCCCTAGTGAGCGCAGATACCTATTGAGTGATGATTATTGCCCGTGGGGCTGATATTGAGTGATGATTATTGCCTGATGGGATGATACAGAGTGATTGTGAGAATGCTTGATGGGCGATTGTTACGAGCAATGATTTTGGCCCGAGGGGCAGTTGTATGCATATGATTTTTTACTGAGTTTTTGAACTATAAACCACTTGTTTTCAAGCTGGTTTGTATTGAGGATTTTATTGAGATGTATTGATATTATACTCGTTTCAAAGGATTTTCTAGCAATTGGTTTTCAAACTTATGTAATTGCTGTATACTTTTGGAGACGTGATGTTTTACTGTTTTTGTGAATTGGTGCATCTGCACTATGTGTTTTATAATTCTTAGACTGTGATATTTTTTCATTACTACTGAGTTGGCGTACTCATAAAGACTCCCTGTGCCTCTGTGCACAGATCCAGGTACCGATTTGGAGCAGTATCAGCCTTGTTCGTTAGCAGCAGTTCATGGGATTTCGAGGTAGCTGTCCAACGTCCACAGCTTCTCCATTTCCCTTCCTTGATTAGTATTAGAAATTGATTCATAGACATTTATTATGACATTACCAGAGTTAGATTTATTTATTTTTAGATGCTCATGATCATTGACTCCAGTCTTGGGAGGTTCAGGTTTTGTTTAGACTATTATTGGGGCGCTAAGATTCAAATAATTTATTTTTATTGCTATGCTTGCTGTTTATCATTGTATTGTGAACTATTATAAAAGAACAAATGCGTAGTGATGTGATGGTTGGCTAGCCTAGTTCCACAATAGGCGCCATCACGGCCTGTTAGGATTTGGGGTCGTGACAAGTTTGTATTAGAGCTCTAAGTTACATAGGACTCAACGGTCATGAGTAGGTTCAGTAGAGTGGTGCGAATCGGTACGGAGACGTCTGTACTTATCTTCGAGAGGCTGCAGAACTTTTAGGAAACATCTCTATTTTTCTTGAACCCTTTCGTGCCAATCTATTGATTCTTGAAATCTAAACTTACGTCGTTTCATTCTCTCACAGATGGTGAGGACACGCAATACCGATAAGGGTGACCAGACACCCTTATCGGTATTGCGTGTCCTCACCATCTCTGAGAGAATGAAACGACGTAAGTTTAGATTTCAAGAATCAATAGATTGGCACGAAAGGGTTCAAGAAAAATAGAGATGTTTCCTAAAAGTTCTGCAGCCTCTCGAAGATAAGTACAGACGTCTCCGTACCGATTCGCACCAGAAACTAGCCAGACCCACAAGGGGTCGGGGCCGTGGTAGAGGTAGGGGATCAGTCCGCACAGTAGTCGGGACAGTACCCCAGGATCCCCCTATCATTCAGGATCAGTTTCCCGCTGATGGTGCTCCAGCGGGACAGGCTCAGGCACTGGCAATGCCTATTGTTATTTCGGGTCTTCAAGAGACCCTGGCTCAGATATTGACGGTGTGTTCCAGTTTAGCTCAGGCAGTTGCTATGTCTACTACTGCCACTACAGCTCAGGCCGGGCGAGGCAATTCGACTCTAGCTGCCCGGACACCTGAGTAGGCTGTACGGGGTATTCGGACACCAGGAGAAGCCCCAGCTCAGCTGATTGTCCCAGTACAGGATTTTGTGGTTCCATCTATGCCCGAGGATGAGCAGCGTAGGCTGGAGAGGTTCAGCAGACTTAAGCCTCCGACTTTCAGTGGCATAGAGGGTGAGGATGCCCAAGGTTTTCTGGTAAATGCCAGAGGATACTACGTACTGCGGGTATTTTGGAGACCAGTGGGGTCTCGTTTCCTACATTTCAGTTTGCGGGTGCTGCTTTTACTTGGTGGGAGTCATTCGAGAGGCGTAGGCTGGTTGGTTTAGCACCACTCACCTAACAACAGTTCTCCACGATCGTTTTGGAGAAGTACGTTCCCCAGTCCCACAAAGAGGAGCAACGCAGGCAGTTTGAGCAGTTGCACCAGGGAGAGTTGTCAGTTACTCAGTACGAGATAAGGTTTTCCGAGTTGGCTAGACATGCTTCTGAGATTGTCCCTACTGATAGAGAGAGGATTAGGAGGTTTGTAGATGGTCTTACTTATCACTCTCAGATTTTGATGACTAGAGAGAGAGTGTCTGGAGCTATATTTGAGCAGGTTGTTGACATTGCTCGGGACATTGAGTCGGTTCGTAGGCAGGATCGTGAGGAGAGGGAGGTCAAGAGGCCTCGAGGATCAGGTAGTTTCAGTGGTTCCCTTTCTAGAGGGCAGTTTCAGCACAACAGAGGTCGTCTATTTAGACCTCCACATCCAGTTCGCCCAGCTTATAGTGGTGTATCTTCGGGGCAGGGTCCTCGCAATTCTCATCAGGGACGTTCATCTTTTAGTGCCCTCCCAGCTTAGAGCTCTGCCCGAGCATCATCTTATCAGGGCTCTTCTATGTATGTTTCGTCTGGTGGTCATCAGGGTGATAGAGGTTCTCGTTCGTTTTCATCTCCAGCTTCAGGTGGTTGTTACGAGTGTCAAGAGTTCGGACATGGGTGGAGGTAGTGTCCCCGCCGTCCTAGTAGTTCTTCCCAGCAGAGGGTCCATCCCTCGGCTTCAGCCCTAGTCACTTCACCACCTACCCAGGCTACTAAGGGTGGTGGTCAGGCAGCTAGAGGCCGTCCTAGAGGGGGAGGTCGAGCAGGTTGAGGCCAGCCGCGTATTTATGCACTTCCGGCTAGGCCTGATGCTATGGACTCAGATGCGGTGATTACAGGTACTATTTCAGTTTGTCACAATGATGCTTTGGCTTTATTTGACCCTAGTTCCACGTACTCTTATGTCTCATCCTATTTTACTCATTTCTGAATATGCCCTGTGAATCTCTAGTTACTTCTATTCATGTTTCAACTCCGGTGGGCGATACTATTATTATGGACCGTGTGTACCGGTCGTGTCTTATATCTATTGGGGGTCTGGAGACCCGAGTGGACCTGATGTTACTCAGTATGGTCAATTTTGATGTGATTCTGGGCATGGATTGGTTATCCCCATGTCATGTTATTCTTGATTGTCACGCTAAGACGGTTACCTTATTTATTCCCGTAGTTCTGAGAGTTGAGTGGAGGGGGTCTATAGAGCATGTACCTAGCAGAGTGATTTCTTATTTAAAGGCTCAGGGTATGGTTGATAAAAGGTGTGAATCTTATCTTGATTTTGTGAGGGATGTTAGTAGTGAGACTCCATCTGTTGATTCTGTTCCTGTAGTCCGTGATTTTCTGGATGTATTCCTCGCAGACCTGCCAGGCATGCCACCTGACAGGGATATTGACTTTGGTATTGACCTGGTGCCAGACACTCAGCCTATCTCTATTCCACCTTACTGCATGGCACCGGCAGAGTTGAAAAAATTAAAGGAGCAACTTCAGGAACTCTTAGATAAGGGGTTCATTCGGCCGAGTGTGTCACCTTGGGGTGCGCCAGTGTTGTTTGTGAAAAAGAAAGATGGCTCCATGCGTATGAGTATTGATTATAGACAGCTGAATAAGGTTACATTAAAGAACCGGTATCCTTTGCCTCGTATTGATGACCTATTTGACCAGCTTCAGGGAGCTAAGGTGTTCTCCAAGATTGACTTAAGGTCTGGGTATCATCAGCTGAAGATTCGAGATTCTGACATTCTGAAGACGGCTTTCAGGACCAGATATGGTCATTGTGAATTCCTGGTTATGTCATTTGGGCTGACCAATGCCCCAACGACGTTCATGCAATTGATGAACAACATGTTTCAGCCGTACCTTGATTATTTTGTCATTGTGTTCATTGATGACATTTTGGTTTATTCCCGTAGCCAGGAGGAGCATGCTCAGCACTTGAGAATTGTGTTACAGAGATTGAGGGAGGAGAATCTTTATGCAAAATTCTCCAAGTGTGAGTTTTGGCTTGGTTCAATGGATTTCTTGGGGCATGTGGTGTCTAGTGAGGGTATTCAGGTTGATCTGAAGAAGATTGAGGCGGTGCAGAGTTGGCCCAAATCGTCCTCAGCCACGGAGATTCAGAGTTTCCTTGGTTTTGCGGGTTATTATCGTCGCTTTGTGGAAAGATTCTCTTCTGTTGCTTCACCTTTGACCAGATTGGCACAGAAGAGTGTTCTATTCAGGTGGTCCGATGAGTGTGAGGAGAGCTTTCAGAAGCTCAAGTCAGCATTGACCACAACTCCGGTGTTGGTTCTGCCTAGTGGTTCGGGTTCTTATCCAGTTTATTGTGATGCTTATAGAGTTGGTTTGGGAGCCGTATTGATGCAAGATGGTAGGGTGATTTCCTATGCGTCTAGACAGTTGAAGGTGCACGAGAAGAAATACCCAGTGCACCATCTTGAGTTAGTTGCTATTGTTCATGCCTTAAAGATTTGGCGGCATTATTTGTACGGAGTGTAGTGTGAGATTTACACCGATCATCGTAGCTTGCAGTATCTGCTAAGACAGAAAGACTTGAATTTGCGACAAAGGAGATGGTTGGAGATTCTCAAGGACTATGACTTGACTATTTTGTATCATTCGGGGAAGGCTAATGTGGTGGCCGATGCCTTGAGTCGCAGAGCCGAGAGTTTGGGAAGTCTAGCTTACCTTTCAGCAGTAGAGCGACCTTTAGCCCTTGATGTTCAGGCTTTAGCGGGTCAGTTAGTGAGATTGGATTTGTCAGATCCTCCACGGGTGGTAGCTAGCATGGCTTCCCGGTCTTTTTTATTTGATCAGATTAAGGCACGACAGTATGATGACCGGCACTTGTTAGTTCTTCAGGATAGAGTTCGTCGGGGTGATGCCAGAGATGTGACTATTGGTGATGATAGAGTTATGAGGATGCAGGGCCGTATTTGCGTGCCTAATGTAGAGGATATTCGAGAGTTGATATTAGCAGAGGCTCACAGCTCGCGATATTTTATCCATCCGGGTGCCACGAAGATGTATCAGGATCTGAGACAACAGTATTGGTGGAGGCGGATGAAGAGAGATATTGTTGAGTATGTAGCACGGTGTCTCAACTGCCAGCAGGTCAAGCATGAGCACCAGAGACTAGGTGGTTTGCTTCAAAGGTTAGATATTCCAGAGTGGAAATGGGAGAGACTTACTATGGATTTTGTAGTTGGGCTTCCACAGACTTCGAAGGGTTTTGATGCTATTTGGGTCATTGTGGATAGATTGACCAAGTCCGCGCATTTCATTCATGTCAATACTACTTATACTTCAGGGCGGTTAACTGGTGTTTACATTAAGGATATTGTCCGGTTGCATGGAGTTCCGGTTTCTATTATTTCTGACATAGTTTCTCAGTTCACATCTCGGTTTTGGAGGGCCGTACAGAAAGGTATGGGTACTGATGTAGAGTTGAGCACTACATTTCACCCTCAGACCGACGGGCAGTCGGAATGGACTATTCAAATATTGGAGGATATGTTACGGGCTTGTGTGATTGATTTTGGTGGTTCATGGGACCAGTTTCTGCCATTAGCGGAGTTTGCATACAATAATAGCTATCAGTCCAATATTTAGATGGCCCCGTATGAAGCCTTATATGGTAGGAGGTGTAGATCTCTGGTTGGTTGGTTCGATCCTGGTGAGACTAAGTTATTGGGTACAAATTTGATTCAGGATGCGTTGGAGAAGGTGAAGTTGATTCAGGAGCGGCTTCGCACGGTGCAGTCTAGGCAGAAGATTTATGCGGACCGGAAGGTTCGGGATGTGTCTTTTATGGAAGGTGATAAGGTACTGCTGAAGGTATCACCCATGAAGGGTGTTATGAGGTTCGGAAAGAGAGGAAAGCTGAGCCCACGGTTTATTGGTCCTTTTAAGGTACTTCAGAAGGTTGGAGAGGTGGCTAATAGACTTGCCTTGCCACCCAGCCTATCGAGTGTTCATCCGGTATTCCATATGTCGATGCTCAGGAAATATGTTGGTGACTCGTCTCATGTGTTAGACTTCAGCACCGTTCAACTCGAGGGTGATATGTCATATGAGGTAGATCCAGTAGCAATCTTGGATTGTCGGGTCAGAAAGTTGAGGTCCAAGAATATAGCTTCAGTGAAAGTACAATGGAGAGGTCAGCCAGTGGAGGAGGCTACTTGGGAGACTGAGCGGGAGATGTAGAGCAAATATCCTCACTTTTTTGAGACTCTAGGTATGTTTCTAGACCCGTTCGAAGACGAACGTTTATTTAAGAGGGGGAGAATGTAACGATCCGGTCCGTCGTTACGTAGAACCTGCAATATAATTACAGTTATTGGCTTGTCATAGGTTGGTTATTCTGTTATTGATGTGTTAGAGTTGATAGGCTTGAAATCGGAATGGTTAAAATGAGAATTCAGTCACTTAGTCTTTAAAAATAACTTGAAGTTGGAAAAGTCAACTGAGAATTGACTTATTGGTAAACGACCTCGGAATGCGGATTTTATGGCTCGAATAGCTTCGTTAGGTGATTTGGGACTTAGGAGTGTGTTTAAAATAATTTTGTGATGTCTGGTGTAGAATTAGGCTTGAATTGGCGAAAGTTAGTTTTGGCGATTTCCAGTCGGCAGTGGAAAATAGGCTATCAGGGTCAGAATGGAATTCCGACAGTTAGAACAGGTTTGTAATGTCATTTTGGATATGTATGCAAAATTTCAGGTCAATTGGAGTTGTTTTGGATAGTTTCGGCATCGTTGGTGGATTTTAGAAATTTCAAAGTTCTTAGGCTTGAATCTGATGTGATTTTGGTGTTTTGAGGTTATATTTAGTGTTTTGAGAGTGAAAATAAGTTTGAATAATCATTTATGATGTGTTGGTAAATTTGGTTGGGGTCCCGAGGGGCTCGGGATTGATTTTGGATGGTTAACGGGAAGTTCGAAGTTGAAAAAGTGCAGCACGCAGCTGCTTGTTTTCTGGTTACTGATGTAACCGCACCTGCGGAAGACGGATCGCAGGTGCGGGCCCGCAGGAGAGGACAAGGCACCGCAGGTGCGGGGAAGGTTGCAGGTGCGGTCCCGCAGGTGTGAAAAATGGGCCGCAGGTGCGGAACCCCTGGGTAGAAAGTATAAATTAAAACCCTCCGCGACCATTAAACCTTTTAACACCATTTTTGATCGGGAAAAGAGCTTGGAGGCGATTTTGAAGAGGGAAAATTAGTGTTATTCATAGAGGTAAGTATTTTGGACATTAAAACTCGTTTATAGGTGATTAAGGAACATAATCTCAGTGTTAAAATCATGAAAAATTAGTAGAAAAAGGTGGAGTTAGGGCTTGAGATTTTGAGACCTTTAGGGGTCAATTTTAGGGGTCAAACAAACTCCGATTTCGGTGTTCTTTATATGTACGGACTCGTGAGAGGACGAAGAACATTTTGGTATAACAATTTTTGAGTTTCGAGACGCGGTCCCGGGGGTTGGGTTTTGACCGAATTCGAATTTTTGAGCTAAATTCGATATTTTTCAATTGGAATTTATTCCTTGAGCATAATTTGATGATAAAAATTTGAACTTGGTAGATTTGGATCATCCAGAAGGTTATACGAAAGGCGAACGCATTGCGAAGTAATTTCGGACTAGTTTGAGGTAAGTAATATCTTTAAATCCTATCCTGAGGGTATGAAACCCCGGACTATGCACCCTTTCACGGGTTTTGGAATGCAAAGGTTGAAATTTTGGAAATACCTTCCCTATTTAGGCGACTATTGAGTTGCAAAACGGATTTTTAAAGCTTATTTCCAATAGTACTATATATACTTGATATGATTTGGGCTGTAAGCCGTGGTTGGGGCCTAGTGCCAATCTGTTTTCCCCTTGGGGGTTGTGTTTACTATATTTTCCTCACTGATATGTTATGATTTTACACTCAGTCTTTTCCTGATAAATTGTTTTGACACTTGGAGTATTGCGATACTATTTATTGAAAGTGAAACACTGTTTTGGGTCGAGAACCCGGTATGTTATGTTCTAAGTGCAAATGGAGAGTGTCTGTGTAACGACCTGACCGGTCGTTTTGCGTATTAGGACCCCGTTCCCCTAAATGAGACTTCCCATAGCGCCTTCTTGTGATTTATGACTTGCGGGGACGGGCGATTCGGGATTTGGAAGTGTTTAGATTGCTATAGGAACACTTTGTTCCTTAAGGTTGGCCTTTTTGGCGAAGTTTGACTTCGGTCAATATTTTGAGTAGACGACCTCGGAATTGAGTTCTGACTGCTCCAGTAGCTTCGAATGATGATTTCAGACTTGGGCGTATGTTCGTGACGGGTTTTCGATGACCCGGGAGCATTTCGGCGCCCAATATAGAATTAAGAATTTCCTTAAGTTTGAAATTTGGTTTGGAGTGTGATTTTATGTTATCGAGGTTAGAACGGAATTCCGAGACAGGTAATAGTTCCGTTATGTCATTTATGACTTGTCTGCAAAATTTGGTGTCATTCAGAGTAGTATAGGTCGGTCCGACGCATCGTTATAAAAATCAAGAACTTGGAGTTCTTAAATTATGATTCTAGGGGTTTTGGGATGTGATTTTGAGTTTTAGCATTGTTTTGAGTGTTTCGAAGGCTCGAGCGAGTCCGTATTACGATTTGGGACTAGTTGGTATATTTGGACGGGGGCTCGGGTGGGCCCAGGTGCCTCTCGGGCACCAAACAGGGCTAAAAACCAGCTGATGCAACTGCTGGTGCACCTGATCTGGTGTGACCGCGGGTGCGCTTGCCCAGTCGCTGTTGATACCCAATTTTTCCTCAAATTCTTTTCAAACTTGCAGATAAGCTTTCAAAATCACTCTTTGTAATAATGAGTATTTTTTCCTATTTTTTCATATTTTTATTAAATTATTTTCATGTTTATCTGATATTTTATATTTAAATAATTGATCTTAAATTAGGTTATAAATAATTTTAAAATATTTCCAGCTCGGTATGTCATTTTATCCGTTAGGATTCAATTATTTCATAAATTAGCCATTTGGGTCTCATTTAATTTCAATTATAGTTAAAGCCCAATTGCATACTTTATGCTATTAAATTCGAAAATTATTGATTTTTTATATATGTGATATTATTAATTACCTTAATTTCATTTGTTTGACCTCAATTTCATCTTTTATATAATTATTAGTTATTTTATTAATTTTACTTATTTTTTGGGGTATTTAACTAATAGCCATTTTCTATTTCAATTATAACCCCCTCGATTAAACCCAATTAACCCAGCCCCAAATCAAATTCGCCCCAGCCCAAGTCCTAAAGCAACTCGGCCCAGCTCCGAACTCATCTGAGTCGTTGATCAAATAAGATCAACGGCCAAGATCCCCCTTTCCATAATTAAACCCTCACCTAACCCCCTTCCCCGTCTCATTTTCGAGACTCCTCACTCTCTCTCTTCTCGTCTCTTTCCCTCTCCCTTCTCTCTAGAACCTTCAGGTTCACCTCCTTCTCCGATGAAGCTTATCCCTTCTCCGGCCACCTCTGACCACCATCCTTTCGACCACTAGCCTCCATGAGGCCTCCTCTCTCCGGTTCACTTCATCTCTGAAGCTTTTGAAGGTTTCAACCCTGTCCAACCCACTACTGGATCTCCTGCTTGGTTTGTTTCCGGCCTCTACGGTGGGGTTTTGACACTATCATGCCATAACCACCACTATCCCTGAGTTTCACGACAGGTTCTCCTACTTTTCTCTGGTTTCTTATGAAACCCTAGTTTTGACCTAAACCTTTTAAATCTCTGTTATTTTTAGCAATTTTAAGCTTATTCCTTATGTTTTACACTATTGTCAACTCAATCTTTAAGATCTATCAGTTTTGAATTGTTTTTGCGTACTTTTAAAATTAGGGTTTTCTCGAAGCTTTCCTATACTGGTTTAAACTGATTTCTTCTGTATGTTTGAACTTTCCCTTTGTACATCTACTGATTCTATGTTCTTAGACTTCTATGTTTGCTCTTCATGTTGGCTTGACTACTCGATTCTTTCTAGAGTTTTTCTATGATTATCATGCTGTGAACGAGTTATTGTTGAGTCTTTTACCCACTTGCTTCACCTCTGGGTGATTATGTTCATATGTGTGTTTATCTCTGGCCTCTTACTAACAATATTGCTAAGTCTTCTTGTTGCTACGACTGTTTTCCGTCTTTATTTATATGATTGAAGTAGGGTTTAGTAATTCCCTTCTAACTGATGATGATTTCCCTATTTTGATGAGTGCTACGCGTTTGTTTAGATTGATTGACTTCAATAAATTACTCCTTGATTGGAATCTATGAACTTGGTCTTAATTGTCTACTCTATCGCTTAGTGAACCTAATTCTTTCCTTAAATTGAGTCTTGACTGATCTTTTACCTTGCCTATATGTGTTACCGTTTGAATTTGAATCCCTTGATTTAAGGGAATGAATATATTGATTCTTTGGTTGATTAATTTCGAGTCCCCTGTTACTTAACAGACCTGGATTCCTTCCTTATTTAAACCTTTTACTGATTTTTATTTACCTTATGTGGCTGCATGTCTTTACCATTTCTGATTTTGAATCCCATAATTCAAGGGAACCGTGTCATTGATTTCCTGATTGATTGGATTCTGCCTTCTCTTATTACCATGCATTTGTGATTCTTACCTTATTTGATCACCTGTTTTCAACTATAAGTACTCATGCTCTTTCATTAAACAAAAAACGAACAATAAAACTGTTCTAAGCTTCTCACACACACACAGACTTGTGTCAAGAACTTACTCTCTCTTACAAAACTCTTTGCTCTACTACTGCTCTCTTTTGCTCTTGGTTACTGTTAGCCGGCTATAAGCCAAGGCTAACCATTGTGCTCATTTTGCTCTTTCATTCTGCTTACTCTTTCTCACTGGTATGTTCTAATTAAGATTCAAGCTCCAAACCAATGTGTTTCTTATTGCTTCAGTTTATCATATTCCTAATTGTCTTCTACTTGTGCTTCTACTGTTCAACTTGCAATTAAGTCTCTTGTTTAGCTTTCAGTACTCACCATGCTTCATCTCTTTAAGATTTACATGCTAATGCTTCTAGGATTGTTGTTTATTCTTGATTTGTACCTGTTATGCCTGTATCCTGTTACTGTCTATTGTCATGTTTAAACTTGGCTATTTCCTGATTCCATGAACCCCTCTGATTTGTGCAACTATGTTTAAACAAGTTTTACTAAATCTATGCATCTCTTCCTGATTACTATGTGTCTTATCTATCCCCTGAATTTCTCTGATTTGTGCAACTATGTTTAAACAAGTTTTATTGAATCTATGCATCTTCTCTTGCCTATTATGTGACCTATTTGTCCATAATCCCCATTGTCTTCGTATTGCTAGACTTGTTCTGATATGTTATTCTCAGATACTACTACTGTTTTCAAAAGCTATTCTGTTAAAATAAATCTTCAGTTTGTAAGCTCTTCCAACTGGATCCTGTCTTTCAAAAACTCCTTTTCTCTTTTTAAATATACTCCTGACACTTCTCACTACTCCTAGAAACTTAGGTTCTACCCCCTCAGTGTAAGCATTGCTTAGGGAATCTTGAGTTCCCTCTGAACTTTGACACACTGAGGCTAGTACTTCCACACTACACATGCTTCAAATTGTGGCAACTATGTCTGGGTGCTGGTACTGGCCAGGGACCCACGAGGTTCTTAGGGAGCTTTGCCGCACCCGGACCATGAAAGACAGTGAAACTCGAAAAGGATTGAGGATGGGAGATATGGGCCGGATTGAAGGCTCCCTATAGNGGACCCACGAGGTTCTTAGGGAGCTTTGCCGCACCCGGACCATGAAAGGCTGTGAAACTCGAAAGGATTGAGGTTGGGAGATATGGGCCGGATTGAAGGCTCCCTATAGAATTAGCTTCTTATTTTCCTTTAAGTGATGTAATTTATTATTCTTGGTTTGTAATAATTTGTAAACGAATAATTTGGGCTGGATAGTGGATATGGGAAGGGGTTATGCATGTTTAGTATAGTAACGGGTAGAAATCATGACTATAGGATTTATTTCCCTATGTGTGCAATAGTATCCTGCTTAGGACATGCATATCATGCAATAGAAATCACGTTTAGGTTCCTTATTTCAGCATGTCTATTATGTTCCTGCCATTTTATAAGCCCTGTTCATAGTTAATAACTACAACAAATCATATAATGTACGACTACTGTATTTCCATAAACATTACATTTAGAAACCATGTCTTTAGGTATCCTTGTGTGCATTAGATATCATGTTCTTTAGGACCTTACCTTTCAGCATGTTTGTGCCAAGTTATATTTTGCTGAACACCTAGTTAGCCTGTATCTAATCTAATAATCTCGCTAAAATGTGGTCAATTGGTTGAAACGATCTGCAAATATAACATCACCTCTCTTAAAATTGGAACTGAAGTCTGCATGCTCACTTTTAAACAAATAGGAAATGTATACGAACGCCTAGGCAAACTTTAGACCTAACACATTATTAAAACCAAAACCTAATAGTGTTTCACTTAGCTAGTATTAGAACTAATCAGTCCATTTTTTAAATTCTTAAACTTTGATGCTTTTCATTCCTGTTTTATCTCTTTCTGAAGTTCACCTTATTTCCTAAAAACTCCTACTCTACTGTTTTCACACACTGATTCTGGAAATCATGCATTCATTTCCTCTTTAACTAAGTTATCAGATTACTGCTCTGTGTGTTTTCGAATTACTGAGTTTCAGAGGCAATTTTCACTATTTGCAAAAAAATCATTCCGTTCAATCAAATGCCTGCTCTATATTTTTAAAACTACTATTTTCTGAAAACATTTACTTACTCTCATTTTACTAAAGTCTTCCTTAAACTACTGACTCCTATTCTGCTTTAAACTACTGGATCTCCCCAAAAGTCACTTGCCCCCTTTAAATCACTCTGTCATTCTAAATCATGCTTTACCAAAATTTTCTAAAAGTTCTTCATTTGCTTTACTGAGGACTTCATTGAACTGCTATGACTTTTCTGTTACTTACCGGAATCTAAAATCAATCACTCTTCTTTTCAAACTACTCTGTTTCAAACTGAATGCCAGCTTCATTACTGAGTTTTCAAAAAAGGCATTCCCTTTTCGAAACTGCTGAAACCATACTGATTTCAAACTCAAAAACTCCTGTTTTAAATCCTGACCTTGAGACCTTGATTGTGTTTGAGACGTGCTATCTATGTGTTTACTTGTGGAGGGATCTGTGAGCCCCGTATCTGCCCTTATGTGTTCCCCATATCTGTAGTCCTATTTGTTTTACATGTCGCTTAGAATTTTATCCTTTTAAACCTAGGAGTTCAGCCTAGTACTCACCTTGTAGGATTAGTAGTCCTAAATACCTTCCAGGACTTATAGAATGGAACGGGTAATAGCACGCAATAAGCTTTGTGACCGACACACGCGTTTTAAATACCTTAACGGGGCGGGAAGGGTAGAATATGGATATGATGACCGGTGCGCTAATATCACGTGTATCCCCTCTTCGAGGCGTGACATACCGGGTATTGCATTGATTTGATCCGTATTACTTTAAACCTAGGACATTTCTTTTCAAATGTTTATTCTAATATTTTCCAAAACCTTTAAAGATTTTCATACTTCACTACAACAAATTTGGCCTAAGGCCACACTAATTGTTTACAACGCTTGTAAAGCGTGGCCAGATATATGTACGACAACACTTTATTAGTGTGGTCTTTGGAAAGAACTTTTGCCTACGATTTATTAAGCGACGATTATAAAGCGTTCCTAGTAATACTATAGACTACACTTTTCAAGTATTACCAAATAATAAAATTATTGGCAACATTTATTCATATGTGACGCTACGCTTTCTGAGCGTGCCTGTTATTATTTGTAAAGGCAACTCTACATAAGCGTGCTCTAAAAGAATTTCTAAAAGTCCGCGATGCTCGAAAAAAAATTCTAAGAGTCCCGCTACAATTTTCCCCCTAAAATTTTGCTGAGAACCTACGCCCTAAAATATTTTCCCAAAATCTATCTTTCAAGTTTTACCCACACTAGAAGAAAATCTCCTCATTTTTCTTCCCTAAAATTCCACAAGCAAAGTTGAGGGCAATTCTTATATCTTTTAGCAAATTGAGTAAAGCAGAGTAGAGTTGGTTGAAATATTTCTATTGGATTATATGGAAATCAAATTCTAATGGGGATTTCGTTATTTAGGGTTTGCAGCCGTTTCAATAATCTTGGGTAAGATGACTGTCAATTTTAAGGTGAAACTCTATTAGTTTGCGATGGAGGTTTATTATTCTTGATAGGTTAAGAAGTATGGAAAGATTTGCTTGTGCCTGGATGAGATTGTGTGACGGTAAGGGTAACTGTCTTTATGTTTGAACAATAAAGACTTTTTGTTGCTTGAAGCTTTCACTTCCCCGAGTGCTCTGCTATGAAGCTTGTAGAAAGACCATACAGGGCTAAGAAAACCTTTTTATTTATCAAATACTACCAATGTGTTGGCCAATCACAGTTTTTTTTTCTTGATTTGATAGATGGAATGCACGATTTAGATTGGTAAACTTTTTTGTATCATCATTTTCCCTGTGCTAAGTTTCTTGAAAAAACATGTTCCTTATATTTACTTGAAAAAGATTTTAGATTGTTGTTTTAGTCCCAATTGATGGACTAGAAGCTAGATATTATTTTCACTGTAAAACTCTGTTGGCACTTTTATTCGATCCTATATGTAAGTTTTGCTGTCTTCAATTTGGTGTTGTCTTTCTGATGATATTTCTACATTGTTTATCATGAAGGGATTGCAGGAAAAAATACTTTTTTATTTTCTATTGTCCTACTGTTCCCTCCCTTTCCCCCATCTCCCTCTCTGCATATCAAAAGCTCATCTTTGTTCTTGCCCGCTTAGTCGATTGGTTGCATCTCCAAATTTTTTTTGTTGTGAATTTCATTAGTGGTGATTTCAATTTCTGTTTTCTTGAATTATACAGGTATTATACTGCATCTTTCATACTTTTGACTTTTTCATCAAAAGTAACTTTAATTCTAGTGAAGGGAATTGCTTCCTTAGCAAAAATGAGCTCGTTGGTAATTCGAAAATTACAAAGATGCCATGTTCTCATGTGTTTCATATCAATTACATTAGAACATGGCTTATGAAAAATAATGGTTGCCCATCTTGTTTTGCCAATGTTGATGGTCGAGCTGATTCCATGCCATCCAGCATGAAACTTTAAACTTTGGTGTATTAAACTTAAATTTTAGTTGTATTTATTGGAAGAACTACCGAATTGCTGAATAAAAATGGAATATGTACTAGTTGTTAATTTGATATCCTTTTCTGGATTTATGTTCTTTCATGTTATCCTTTCCTGGATTATTATGTACTAGACTTTAAGGGACAAATTTCACTAGAAACGTTCCTAGTTGTAATGTGATCAGTAATATAGTAAAATTTACTACTCTTTTGTAGCGAAAAAGAAAAGTGTTTCTTCTGCTTTTACGTGGTTTCGTGTTTATTAATTTCCAATTATGATGTTGTTACATTATCGATCCAATTTCCAAGGACGATTTCTTGGATAGAATTGGACTTTCACATTTTGAACTTTATTTGGGTTATAACATCTCCCTCTCTGCAGATCAAAAGTCCATCTTTGTTCTTGTCCGCTTAGTCGATTGGTTGCATCTCCAATTTTTTTTGCTGTGAATTTCATTAGTGGTGGTTTCAATTTCTGTTTTCTTGAATTCTACAGGTATTATACTGCATCTCTCATTTCTTGTTTGCTATTTTTCGTGACTATTTGTCTAATTTCTTATTTTTGAGATTTAATTACAAGTTATTAAAGCTACCTGCTATTCATCAGTCTACCTTCCTTTCCTTCTTTGTTCTTTATGATCAAATTTACTTGAATATTGTACGTATGCTTCAAAAGAAGATAAATTCTATAGAGAACTCGTATGGATATGGGATAAATGAATGCATCATCTTCTAGTTTTTTAATTAAAATTACAATAAATTTATGTATTGTATTTGTGGTGATCACTGATCACCATAAATTTATTTGTGGGATGAAGATTATTACTTTTTTATTACTTTTTTTTGCTTAAGATATGGAGTCAGAAAGTCATCTCAAAGTCTCCAGTTTTAGATTATCACTTTTTGTTTCTTTTGAGTTTGTATGACAGATTGCAACTTATCATGATGACGCGAGTGTGACTTGTACAATACCTATGATACATGCACCTGCTTTTGAGTTTAAATTTTCAGTCATTCTATAATATCTGACACTGTAACTTTTTAGCATTTGGTTTTTTGGACCTAGTTGCTTCTAGAAAAGTTGCCATCCTATACAAGCCATCTAGTTAATAATGAAAAAAATCAAGTATAACCTATGATACTCAATTGTAATTTTGTTTGCATCCTCTTGACTCTTTTTAATGAACTCCTTTTACTTCATGAAAACAAGAACATGATGCTTGACTCGTGCTTGATATATTGCTCGTCATAGAGATTCTATTTGTGAATGCTTCACCAGTGATTGATAGGTTGCATTTGAATAATCTCATGTCAAAAAGATATCCAAAGTTATATACCTCGTAATATTATCTTCTCTTATCAGGCTTTAGCATGTGAAATAGATGCTGAGTAGAAAATCTTAGCATATATGTCCAATTATCTTTGCAGCTTTGCTAAATTAGTATGTTGACAATCTCAGGTCAGCCTTTATCTCTGTGTTTTTATCGATATTCTTTTAAATTGCAGATTGTGAGATTTATTTATGTGCTACTGAAAGTTGACTGTGAAGTTGCCGAGAAAGAGTTGATCAGATCTGGTCAAAACATATTTTAGATAATTTCTACCACGTGTTTTAGTGCTTGACAAAGTAAGTATTACTTAAGCTAATTTTTACCCTTTCACATATGACACCTACATGTGAAATTTGTGTTTAAGTTAGAGAATTCCTGCTATTTTGGGTGGTCATTTAGAAGGTGGGGATCATATTTCACATGTGTGGACTTGTACAGAACTGAGTTGAAGTTGGTCATGTCTGAAAGTTATCTATATTTTTGTAAGGTAGAGTAGATATCGAAATTGTAGAGTTCTCATTTTCATGCACACTTGTATAGGAGAATGAAATTAAAAAGGTGAAGGTGATTGAACAGAAGTAGAGCAATGGTCAGTTTTTGAGGTGTTAAAAGGTCATTTTTTGGGCTGCTTTTCAATGGTATAATGAGGTCGTTTTGGGGTTGATTTAGAGATGAAGTTTAGAGGTGCTTCACTAGAGTTTGTGGCCACTTTCATGGTTGTTTAAGCTGCATTTTAGTAAGCTTTTTGGCTGGTGTTGTGCAACAATTTTGGTGGTTGTTTAGAGTTGTATTTGCAACTATTTTATGCTGGTGAGAATCAAAGAGAAAGAAGATAAATTTGTCTGGGAATATTTTGGGAATTAGAGAAGCTGCTGACTCGAGGCAAACTTTGATGACATGATGGTTAGTTAAGCCCAAGAATGAAGTTTATGCTATTATATTACAATGCCGTCCATATATTATATGATGTGAACTTTAGAGACAAAGATGTGCTGCCAAGTATAGTGGAGTGCATTGTTCCTTGAATGATTTTCCAGATTCATTCCTTAGCTGTTATGCAGTTGAAATGCCATTTCAAAAGCCATGAATGGACAGGCACATGGACGGAGATTTGCACCAGTGTTGAAGGCATCAGACCTGGATTGTTGATTACTGAAGCGTAGTGGGAATTAGCGACTAGTGATAGACTTAAGTTAAACACTGATGGTTGTGACATGAGATTGAGGTGAAGAAAGATGTGAGAGTATATGCTAGTGACGTGAGGGAGTGGGAGTCATGGAGTTAGTGTTTAGGTGAGTGAAACGGGAGTACTATATTTTGTTTATTGTACTCATTATTCAATTTTTATTTATATGTGACTGAAAAATATGCAAAACATGGTGCTACTATATGTTATCATATTCTTTGTTCTTCTTGACGAACGATCAAAGTTAGTTTCTATCTAATTACTAATTTCTTTTTACTATATTTTATTTATTGTACTCATTATTCAATTTTTATTTATATGTGACTGAAAAATATGCAAAACATGGTGCTACTATATGTTATCATATTCTTTGTTCTTCTTGACGAACGATCAAAGTTTGGTTTCTATCTAATTATTAATTTCTTTTTATGTGTAGGAGAAAGTGGGTGATGCAATTGGAAATGGTGGAAAAAAGTCAATTTGATCGTAATGTGAATGCGAAGAATTTTTGGATAATTAAGATGTCTTATATTCATGATACCATATGAATATACTCACTTTTGGAAAGTTTATTGTTAATGGGCATTTTGACACATTGTTTTATTAGTATATGTATTCTTTTGGATTATTAATTTTGGTATTTATTAGCTAATTTAGTTCTTTATATCATCAAAATATATGATAATAATGCATGTGGTTGAAACAATTGTAATTACATGATATATGTAAACTGTAAATTTTTAAAAATTAAAAAATAAATTTTATAGTGTAGCCCAAAATTGCCACGCTTTAAAAGTCTGACCATTTTTCTGTACGTCTAGCATGTATATAAGCAAAGACCACGTTTCGTAGGTGTTCCTTTAAAATCCACGGTTAACAAGTGTGGTCTAAAAGGTAACAAAGGCTATGCTTTTTGTGTGTAGCTGTAGGGTATATAAGCGTTACCATATGGGGTGTAATAAAGCGTTGTCTTTGTTGACTAATATGCCATGTTTTTAAGCGTGGCTTGTAAGGTAACATTTGAAAAGCGTTCCCTTAGGTCAAAGGTTACGCTTCTTTTGGCCACCCCCAGAAAAGTGTTGCCTAAAGTCGAAAAGTGTGGCCTTTGACCAAAGGCCACACTTTTTGCTAGTTTAGGCCACATTTTTCCGGGGTAGTCAAAGGCCTAAAATGTTGTAGTGCTTGTTTGAAATCCCCTCTTATAAGAACCTTACTTGCTACTTGTTCACCGTCCAAATTCACAAAACTTCTTGGCTGGGACCCACAGTTGTGGACTTGAGGGGTGCCTAACACCTTCCCCTTGGGATAACTTCAAGCCCTTACCCAATCTCTGGTTATGCAAACTAGTTCATGAGTTATTTACTCTAGGTGCCCTAACGCACCATAAAAATCGTTACGTGGCGACTCTTCCTTAAATCTTTACTTCAAGGAGTTGTCCAAAAATGTCATAAACCCGATCTCTCCGTACCTAACCCGTGCGAGGAAAAAGGGGGCGCGACAACATGGCGATTCTGCTGGGGAATCTTCCCTAAGCTTATACCATTACAAGTTGCTTTGTGAATTTGGACCTTTAATTTTCATTTAAATGCTTACGCCTTTTCCATTCCCCTTTATATACTGTTTAATGTTTAACTTTTGCAAGTATTTATTTCACCTGAATGAAACTGACGTATCTTCATATTTTCTTCGTAACCGTTTTCCATTGTAACTGTTGTATTTCCTTTCTTTACCGCTTTCCTCAACGTGAAAATACATGCCTATTTGTTTAAATGATATTTATTGCATATCATGCTCCGCATTCATATTCCACTCGTGCTAAACAAAAATCCTATAGCAACACTTACAATAAGTTGTTGCACTATTCCAATATTATTACCCCCTAAATTCGGAAAGGCGTATTTGCGGTATAACTAGTCGATCAGCGGTGCAGTCGACAGTTCCGTGCCTTCCTCCTTGAGTTGTTCACTCAAGGGTACCTGTCTAAAACCCCACAGAAACCTTACTCTATTGTAATGTTGCATGCATCATGGTCAAACCTAGTCAGGCTAAGTGTGTTGTCCGCACAATAGCCTTTAAGATAGCCTTGTCCAAAGTCCATTGGGTTTCCCTGGAACCCAAACGGACGCCTTCACGATTTGTGCATTTATTTGGGGAACTAAATGCTCTTGCTAATTATTGATGTTAAATAGTCGAGTCCGGTGGGGGTAAGGGTCTAACCCTTTTTGTTTTTGCAGAAAAGAGGCACGAAATCCCTAGATTCGGCATGGTCGCCAATATCCACCCTAAATTGTTAAACTGGTGGGAGGATCTTCACTCCAGCGAGAAAGCACTCGTCAGGAAACACTTGGGCAACCTACCCTCTCTTTTGAATATTCAGCCTAACAAAATGATGATAGAGGCTGCTACCCTATTCTGGGATTGCGATCGGTCAGTATTCCGCTTCGGAAACAATGAAATAACACCGTTGCTGGAAGAAATAGGAGGTTTGGCCGGTTTGGCTTGGGAATCTCCAGGGTTGCTGATGCCTGAGAATCGCACATGCCAGGGTTTTCTCAAAATGTTGGGACTAAAGAAAAATCCAGACTTGGTATGTTTAAAGGATTCGTACATCCCTTTTGATTACTTGTACGAAAGGTTCAGTCATAGCAAATCATACCGCACTTATCAGGATGAGTTCGCCCTCACTTCTCTAGGGCACATCCATCGCCGAGGGTTTGCTTTCATGGCTTGTTTTCTAGGTTTAATGGTGTTCCCGACAAAGAAGGAGAGGATTCACACTAGGTTGGCCATGGTCACTAAGACTTTAATGGAGGGGATCAACGGACAGGACTTCAGCATTGTGCCTATGATCATTGCAGACATATACCGAGCCTTAAAAAAGTGTCAACGGGGAGCAAAACACTTCGAAGGTTGCAACTTACTGCTTCAGCTTTGGCTCACGGAACACCTGCAAAGGGGTGACTACCGACAAGACATCCATCGAAGAATCTGGGATGACCATATCGCCTTCCACCACCCAAAGCGAATAAACTATATTCCAGACATGTTCGCTAAGCCGGAAAATGCCGAGGGATGGGTTGAGTTACTGGGAAATTTGACCGAGGACCAGATTCAGTGGATGTTTGAATGGTTCCCAAAGGATGAATTTATCATCCGATCCCGAGACGCTTCATTTCTGATATTGATTGGTCTGAGGGGAACGTACCCTTACCGAGTTATGAGGCAAGCAGGGAGAAGGAAGGTTATACCTAGGTTTGAGAAGATGAGACATCTTCGAGCAGACTTCCAGGACGACGACAACCCTCACAAGTGCCAAGCCCAACATTTGTGGAACTGCAAGATTGTACTGGAGAAAGACACCATTGAGCCAGACAGGTATCATGCCGGTTGTACTCCTTTCTATCTAAGCTGGTTAGAAGAATATATGGAGGGCCAATTCGATCCAGGATTCGCTCAGGGTCATCGGGTCATAGATGAGAAGGCTGAAGCGCAAGTTAAATTCAACAGTCTACGCAAGAGGCTCCGTGAATGTGAAGATAATCATCACTAGATACACGAGTCCAGCAGAAAGCTGATCGAGGAATGGAAGGATATGTATATCAGCTTCAACAAGAGGCTAGGGTACTTGGAGCGAGGTATAGTCGAGCGGGAGGAAAAGTTCATCAAGAGGATCGAGGACTGCAAAAAGGCTGAAGGAGACGAAGGAGGATATCTAGCCAGGACCTACTTGCTGCTGGGACTTCGCGAGTTGGGAAAGCTGATCAAAGGGAGCAGGAATGCCGAATCCGGGGAAGGTCCTTCTAGGACCAAGTAGATAGGGGTGTCCTTTATTTTGTGTCTTTTGATGTAATAAGGCCATTGGCCATTAGTGACTTTTATTTTTCGCATATTTAGTGTCGTTTCTATCATCAATAAAATGAGGCATTTAGCATTTCAAGTTCTGCAAATCAATTTGTCGCTAGGCCTACCTCGGGCACAAAGAGGTTCCCCAACTTAGGATGCGTTTTACATTTTCGCATTACGTGTTTAAATTACCGCAATATGTTTTATAATCCTCACTAACTTCCTTACCTTTTGTTTTGTTTTTCATTATTTATTATTCCCCTCTCCAATGGTTAGTTCGTGCATTCTAGCATCATCCGCCTACCGCACAAGATCAAAGGGCCCTCCTCCTACTCCTCCCAAAGGAAAAAAGCAAGGGTAAAACTAAGATGGCAGATGCAAGCGACACCAGAAATGACAACAGGGATGAACAGGTTGAGACCACTGATGGTCGAGGTATTCAGGTTCTGCACGAGGGTATGTCTCCACTGGAAACGAAACTGCTGAAGTTCCAAGAGGAACTTAACCAAGTTAAGAATTTGGCTCACTTATCACTTTCCCTCAATGTTCCAGACATCCACTTCCCAAATGCTCCAAACCCCACTTTACCACAAAACATCCCTAAACAACAGAATCACCCCAAGGACCCAGTCCCGCCAGCACAATGCAATGCATGTCACCATAACACTCCATCTCTCCAGGATCATACAAAAGACCACTTCCAGGCTTACGATAATCCCATTTATGTGGAAACCGTGTCTCGTTCCACACCGCATACCCCTGAGTCCGACGAGAAGGATAGGCTCATCAGGAATCTGGCTGAGGAACTCAAGAAATTGACCAACCAAGTTCAGGGCGTTGAAGGAGTTAAAGAGATTGAGGGGTTGAACTATGAAGAACTTTGCATACAACCTGATGTCGATGTAACGACCCAAAATCTATAGGTCGTGATGGCGCCAGAAACCACTATCAGGCAAGCCACCCCTCAATAAGTTAAAATACTTTCCTGTTTAACATTTTCGAAATCGTTACCTTTATCTGCATTTCATAATACGACGGGAAAACAATTTATTGTAATAAGATATATCTCATCACATCCCCAGAACCCGGTGACACAAGTACATGAGCAACTTCTAAGAATTTATACAATTAACAATGCTTGTCCGAGAAACAAATTGGACAAAGACTATAAAAGATAAAAATGTAAATACATAGAAGGGAGACTCTGCCAGTTGCGGAACGCCTCCGGATGAATGCAGCTCGTCTAAGTCTCCAAGTCGATCCATGTACTATAAAGGTACCTGTGCAACAAAATGCACAGAAAGTGTAGCATGAGTACATATACATATATGTACCTAGTGAGTATCTCGTCTAATCTCGAAGAAGTAGTGACGAGAGGTCGACTCGACACTCACTAAGGTCCAACAATAGCAATATGGCGGAATATGATGAAAGCAGTAGGCATATGAAGATAGTTAAGTAGCAAATTACACATACAAAGCACTGAAGTCTGAATAATTTTTGAAAAATACGTAAATACCTATTTTCATCCCCTTTTTCCTCAATTATCAAAATAGATGACAGTTTCCACTTTCTTTTCCTCAGATGTCTGACAAATCCATATCTTTGAGATAGTACCAAATAAATTTTACGTACATAGGTGTAAGACAATAAACAACAGGTGCATATCAAATAGGGTAGTCCATGTGATAACTGAAAAGGAAAACCAATGTATCTTACCCTCCTCTCGACAAATACCTGACAGTCTAGTTATAAGTGACTCAGAACTAAACTGATCATATACATACCAGGACAAGACAACCGGCCGGAGTCATAAAGGTATTCATAAGTACTGAGGTCATAAGCTAACCCACGATCGCGAATCATACATACGACTCGCGTGCTGACTCGATATAATAAGCTGACCCACGATCGCGCATCGTACCTGCGACTCATGTGCTGACTCGATAATGATAAGCTGACCCACGATCGCGCATCGTACCTGCGACTCATGTGCTGACTCGATAATGATAAGCTGACCCACGATCGCGCATCATACCTGCGACTCGTGTGCTGACTCGATAACAAGTGCATATATATATATGTATATAAGTACATGTGTGTACCAACTCAACAATGAATTCAACAGGACTGTGACAATACCACGGATAATCAACTGGGATTTAAATCATAAGGTTTCACATTCCCATATCACCTCAACAGTAATTACAACTCATAACACGTACAAAGTTATATTAAGGCACATAGAGGCATGCTTGTGAGTCCTAAAGCTACCCGGCATAGAAGTCGCCACGTACGGACTCTCGTCACTTGGTATGTACGTGGCCCCCACAACATATACACATAGCAACAAGGAACCTATGGGGACATTTCCCTCTTACAAGGTTGGAAAGGAGACTCACCTCGTGTCGAATCTACCTATCTGACCAAGAATGCGCCCACAACTCTGAACTCTACACCCGAGGACTCGTAACTGGAGTAGGAAATATCCGTATGATATTTTTGGAAAATATTGCACAATACTCTTTTAGAACAGAAAAATTTTACGTTGCTATTATTCCAACAAATTCTCGTTGGAAGCTTTTGTACGGATGGAGCTTAGCATTCTGCTATTGAATATTTTAAATGACGAAGCAAGACTTATATTTCAGTTTTGTTATGAAGGAACTTTGTAGGATTTTTCTAAGCAATGTTAGCTAAGGTGTAAAGCCCACTTACGAATTGCTAACAGAACAATGAAGGGTTGAATTCAATATATGAACTATTCTGATATGGAGTCCTTTTATTCAAGGTGTACTTAGCAATTACGTTTCAAGTCTTGTATTCAATTATGAAGTGTCTCTTCATTAGTACATTAGGTTGTCACCTAATGAAGATCTACTAAGAGTCATAGCTAAAAAATGTGGCTAGCTGCCACGTCTTTGGAGGGTGGAATTTATTAATTTTTATCCACTATTAGTTAATTGGGTAATGTCCTGTTACCCGGTAATTAATCAATTACCCGCATAATTAAGAATTATTTCTACTTACTTAAAATATTACTCATTTTTCACACACCTTACTATTATGACCATGTGGTATATGATATGGTACTAGTCCATAAATATCGGGTATTTACATCCCCCCGCTCCCCCACTTAGAATCATAACTTAAAATTTTCAAGTTCTTGATTTCTATAACAATGCACCGGACTGACCTATACTACTCGAGATTACACCAAATTTTGCAGGCAAGTCATAAATCACAAGAAGCCACTATGGGAAATCTCATTTAGGGAAACGAGGTCCGATAACGCAAAACGACCGGTCGGGTCGTTACACTCTCCCCCACTTAAATAGACGTTCGTCCTCGAACGTGCCAAGAACTTCTTACTGCACCTAACATGCCAATATGGAATATCATCGGAGTTCCATCATAACTCCTGGACCAGTAATGTGGTGAACACTTCATCACAGAGAAACCTTTTACTTACCTCAATTCATGAGAACCATAACAACACACGAGCGAATTCTCATAATCATAGCACATGCAAATCCTTAAGTAGTGGTCTGAACCACCATAACCTTCCGGGATCCGCCTGTACCTGACAGGCCATAGCACTTGAATGCTTTCAATGAAATCTATTATGATGGTTGACACGCCTCACACACATCGGCACTAACCATACACATAATCACACCGAAGGAAATGATCACTGCCATACATGTGCCATTTCAATCATGGCTAACCAATCTATTTTCTTTTAATCATCTCAATTGCCTCAGGGATAGTAGTAACTTCCTTCAACTCATAGCAAACTCATCCCTCATTCATCCTGAGTGACCTTGATTCACGAGATCATACTGCCTATATTCCGCAACTCGTCTCACACTTTCTTGAAAATATTTCTGCAACCCAACCGCAGATGGTGGGACTCCCCCACTTAGCCCGAAGCTACTTCTTGCACCATTCTAGGTACTGCTGAGATCCTTTCTGCTCTGTTAACAAAATCTTGCTCAACCAATCTGTCAAATTCTTCTAAATTCTCCTGCTAGCATCCCATTAATACTCAAATTCTCTAGCATCCTTCACATATTCGGCCTCCTACCGAATAGCCACTAGAATCGCTTGAGAAACTTTGCCAATCCCACAATCGGTAGCCTACTCATAGGGGATAACCTACATGTAGAATTCACCAACTGTCTCATTCACCAACTTTACCCGTCCGTTCGCTTCTCATGGACACCTACTAAATGCGCTACAACTTCTTCAAATTCACTGCCATATAACATCCTTCCTTGTCCCTAACCACTCTTCCCTATTGCATCTAACCTTCCGCCGATAACCAATAGTTCAGATTGAGCTCGGGGACCTAATCCCTGTCTTACTAAAATTCTCAAACCACTCCAACTCCTCCTCAAGGTAGGCAGCCGTCTTACTACTGAAACTCATAGGCTACACTGCCACTATCCCCCTTAGTTAAAATCATTCCTTTAAGCAACTACCCGACTTCTGTCTCTGACGCCTGGAATCTAGAGATTTAGCCACCACCTTACACTTCTCATATGTCTCCCTTCATCGCATGCTTCTCAATTGCGTCCTCAATTCAATATCATTCTCTATGGATCTTGAACCAGCAGATAGCACGACTTCAAACTCCCCGAAGATCGTCTTTATCGAGCTGCCTTTGTTAGAACTATTCAATTCTGAACCACTACACACCACGATCTCTGGCAGCCGCTTCTTCAACACTCTAACCCAATGCAACCAAAGAGCTATAACACCAGCGAACTTAACGCATGCTATTCGATCAAGCAATGATACCACAACACAGGTGAATACTTCCCCTTGCTCGTTATCACCAAATCTTACTGCCTTACCAACCCAAACCAGATCGTTCATAGTCCAAATGCATTTCCTCTGCCGGAACTCAAAAACTGAAAATCTCGAAACCCACTCTGAGAAAACCTCCCTTCGAGCTATTCATAACCTCGACATATGGGCAAGCATTTTACCATCATAACAACGCCATGCGATAACCGACCGTAAGCATCTTAACATCCTGAGCATAGTCTCAAGGCTCCCAGACACACAACTACTGAGCTAGATCAACATAATATTCTTTTGCAGGTCGATAGCAACAACCTAATCAACTATGTACGGAACCATCACGCATCATATCTGTAGCACCATTACAACTACTCGAACCCTCGATTCGTAGCAAGCGCTTCGCGACGCGTAAGATTGAGTAGAAAGAAACCTAGACATAAGCCTTAAGGGAATCAAATCTCACGAGGAGGAATCGATAAGGAAAGTACTCCTAACAGCCCTGTAGCCTCTCGAAGATAAGTACAGATGTCTCCGTACCGATCCGCAAGACTCTACTAGATTTGCCCATGACTTGTGAAACCTAGGGGAACCTAGAGCTCTGATACCATGTTGTCACGACCCAAAATCTATAGGTCGTGATGGCGCCGGACACCACTTTCAGGCAAGCCACCCCTCAATAAGTTAAAATACTTTCCTATTTAACATTTTCGAAATCGTTACCTTTATCTGCATTTCATAATACGACGGGAAAACAATTTATTGTAATAAGATATATCTCATCACATCCCCAGAACCCGGTGACACAAGTACATGAGCAACTTCTAAGAATTTATACAATTAACAATGCTTGTCCGAGAAACAAATTGGACAAAGACTATAAAGATAAAAATGTAAATACATAGAAGGGAGACTCTGCCAGCTGCGGAACGCCTCCGGATGAATGCAGCTCGTCTAAGTCTCCAAGTCGATCCATGTACTATAAAGGTACCTGTGCAACAAAATGCACAGAAAGTGTAGCATGAGTACATATACATATATGTACCCAGTGAGTATCCCGTCTAATCTCGAAGAAGTAGTGACGAGAGGTCGACTCGACACTCACTAAGGTCCAACAATAGCAATATTACGGAATATGATGAAAGCAGTAGGCATATGAAGATAGTTAAGTAGCAAATTACACATATAAAGCATTGAAGTCTGAGTAGTTTTTGAAAAATACGTAAATACCTATTTTCATCCCCTTTTTCCTCAATTATCAAAATAGATGACAGTTTCCACTTTCTTTTCCTCAGATGTCTGACAAATCCATATCTTTGAGATAGTACCAAATAAATTTTACGTACATAGGTGTAAGACAATAAACAACATGTGCATATCAAATAGGGTAATCCATGCGATAACTGAAAAGGAAAACCAATGTATCTTACCCTCCTCTCGACAAATACCTGACAGTCCAGTTATAAGTGACTCAGAACTCAAGTGATCATATACATACTAGGACAAGACAACCAGCCGGAGTCATAAGGGTGGTCATAAGTACTGAGGTCATAAGCTAACCCACGATGGCGAATCATACATGCGACTCGCGTGCTGACTCGATATAATAAGCTGACCCACGATCGCGCATCGTACCTGCGACTCATGTGCTGACTCGATAATGATAAGCTGACCCACGATCGCGCATCATACCTGCGACTCGTGTGCTGACTCGATAATAATAGTAATAAGCTGACCCACGGTCGCGCATCATACCTGCGACTCGTGTGCTGACTCGATATAGTAATAAGCTGACCCACGATCGCGCATCATACCTGCGACTCGTGTGCTGACTCGATAACAAGTGCATATATATATATAAGTACATGTGTGTACCAACTCAACAGTGAATTCAACAGGACTGTGCCAATACCACGGATAATCAACTGGGATTTAAATCATAAGGTTTCACATTCCCATATCACCTCAACAGTAATTACAACTCATAACACGCACAAAGTTATATTAAGGCACATAGAGGCATGCTTGTCCTAAAGCTACCCGACATAGCAATATAGTCGCCACGTACGAACTCTCGTCACTTGGTACGTATGTGGCCCCCAAAACATATACACATAGCAACAAGGAACCTATGGGGACATTTCCCTCTTACAAGGTTGGAAAAGAGACTCACCTCGTGTCGAATCTACCTCTCGGACCAAGAATGCGCCCACAACTCCGAACTCTACACCCGAGGACTCGTAACTGGAGTAGGAAATATCCGTATGATATTTTTTGAAAATATTGCACAATACTCTTTTAAAACAAAAAACTTTTACGTTGCTATTATTCCAACAAATTCTCGTTGGAAGCTTTTGTACGGATGGAGCTTAGCATTCTGCTATTGAATATTGTAAATGACGAAGTAAGACTTATATTTCAGTTTTGTTATGAAGGAACTTTGTAGGATTTTTCTAAGCAATGTTAGCTAAGGTGCAAAGCCCACTTACGAATTGCTAACAGAACAATGAAGGGTTGAATTCAATATATGAACTATTCTGATATGGAGTCCTTTTATTCAAGGTGTACTTAGCAATTACGTTCAAGTCTTGTATTCAATTGTGAAGTGTCTCTTCATTAGTACATTAGGTTGTCACCTAATGAAGATCTACTAAGAGTCATAGCTAAAAAATGTGGCTAGCTGCCACGTCTTTGGAGGGTGGAATTTATTAATTTTTATCCACTATTAGTTAATTGGGTAATGTCCTGTTACCCGGTAATTAATCAATTACCCGCATAATTAAGAATTATTTCTACTTACTTAAAATATTACTCATTTTTCACACACCTTACTATTATGGCCATGTGGTATATGATATGGTACTAGTCCATAAATATTGGGTATTTACATCCCCCCGCTCCCCCACTTAGAATCATAACTTAAAATTTTCAAGTTCTTGATTTCTATAACAATGCACCAGACTGACCTATACTACTCGAGATTACACCAAATTTTGTAGGCAAGTCATAAATCACAAGAAGCCGCTATGGGAAATCTCATTTAGGGAAACGAGGTCCGATAACGCAAAACGATCGGTCAGGTCGTTACAGTCGAACTGCCCGAGGGGTACAAACCTCCTAAGTTCGAGATGTTCGATGGTACTGGTGATCCAAGAGCCCATCTGAGGACTTACTGCGACAAACTGGTCGGCATGTGAAAAGATGAAAGAATCCGCATGAAACTCTTCATGAGGAGCTTAAAAGGAGATGCACTGTCCTGGTACATCAACCAGGATCCAAAGAAATGGTCTAATTTGGTAAGCACGGAAACAGACTTCATGGATAGATTTCGGTTCAACACGAAGAATGCACCGGATGTCTTCTACATCCAGAACCTAAAAAAGAAACCAACGGACACCTTTGGCGAGTATGCTACTCGTTGGAGTTCAGAAGCTGCCAAGGTTAGACCAACCTTAGAAGAGGAACAAATGAAGAAGTTCTTTGTGCGAGCTCAGGATCCTCAATACTATGAGCGACTGATGATGGTCGAGGGTCACAAGTTCTCTGATATCATCAAGTTGGGAGAGATAATCAAAGAGGGCATCAAAAGCGGTATGGTCACCAACTTTGAAGCTTTACAAGCTACTAATAAAGCTCTGCAATCCGGTGGTGTGTCCAGGAAGAAGGATATAGGAGCCACGATGGTAGCACAGCAAGCCAACTCCCCCCCTAAATACCAAGTCTATCTCACACCTTCATTCACATACCAACCAGCTCCAAGTTACCACGCACCTTCACCTCAATACAAAACACCCTCACCCACATATCAAGCTCCACCACCCACATATCAGCCTACCTCTCCCAGATATTCCCAACTAGCTCCCGTTTACAATGCCTATAATTCCCAACCTTCTCACTACCAATCACCACCTACTCGCCAAAACTTCCCAAGACCCCGCCCTAACTTCGACCGTCGCCCTCCGAAATAGTATACTGCCATAGATGAGCCCATCGATCAGCTATATGAAAAACTCAAAGCCGCCGGTTATGTCACACCCATTCCTGCTGCCACCCCTGAGAACCCTTCTCAGTGGGTCAACCTAAATAAATCCTGTGCTTACCATTCCGGCATGATGGGACACACCATCGAGGAATGCCGTTCCTTTAAGGACAAGATACAAGCTCTCATAGACAACAAGATCATTGTATCCAAGGACCCTGCTCCTAATGTTCGCAATAATTCGCTGCCCAACCATAAATGTGGTGTCCATATGATTGAGGTAGATGATGATTGGGATCCCGAGGGATTAATTGGGCTGATTGCAGAGGGTGATCCGAAGAAGCCCGCAATTACTCTCAACCCGATTGTGGTTCAGATGTAGCCATCTGAGGATGCTGAGGTAAACATGTCCATCCCACTCGAGTTTGAATCGAGACCGCCCGCCAAAGAAAAAGCCCCAGTGCCGATCGAAGTTTAGTTTGTACGGCCTCTCTAAGTTGCAGTCCGGCCACCTATAACATATACTCCAGTGGGAATAAGAATGACCACACCTATTCCAGTGGCAATGTCAACAACGCCACCCTTCTACTCAAACGCCATCCCATGGGACTACACCGCTGAAGCGAGGAGGAAAGGTAAAGGCAAGTCTGAGGAAGCCATTGCCGCATAGGGGATGACAAGAACTGGCAGAGTTTATACCCCTGAACATTTGGTCGAGTCTAGCAAGAAGGCCACCAACCGTCCTCCCACCCTTGAGACAGGTTCAAATGATCATTGGAGAAAGATACAAGCCAATGAGTATTCAATCCTCGACCAGTTGAACAAGACACCCGCTCAGATATCCATTCTCTCCCTATTACAGAACTCTGAAACACACAAAAGTGCCTTGTTAAAGGTGCTGAGTGAAGCATACGTACCAGACAATATCACCAGCGGGGAGATGGCCAACATGGTGGGCCAGGTACTGGAGAGCCACAAGATCATTTTCCATGAAGATGAGCTACCGCCCGAGGGGTTAGGGCATAACAGAGCACTACACATCACGGTATAATGTGAGGATCATTTCATCACAAGGATCCTAATTAATGGGGGTTCCAGCCTCAACATCTGTCCGCTGGGTATGCTCAAGAAAATGGGCAAGTGTCTACATGAGATAAAGTAAGGAGAGATCAACGTAAAATCCTTCGATGGTTCGCAGAGGTCCACAATGTGCTTACCTTGTGCTTACAGATCGGACCAACTTGGTTCAATGTAGATTTCTAAGTATAAGATGTGCCTTCATCCTACAACTTACTGATAGGACGACCTTGGATCCACGCTGCTGGGGCCGTGGCATCAACCCTACATCAAGCTGTGAAGTTCGAATGGAATCACCAAGAGGTAATCATTCATGGCGACGGTAGCAACCATATCTACGGTCGCCAGACCTTTTCGGTCATCGATGGAAGAAGGAAGTTGGGTGGAGAGATCTACCACAACATTGAACGAGTTAAATCCATTGATAAGAACAAGTGGTGGGACAGTAAGATTGAAAGCATCTTGAACTGGGAAGGGTACGAGCCAGGTAAAGGTCTCGGTAAGAATCTCCAAGGAATAACGAAGCCAATAACACTCAAGAAGCACGGTACCACTTTCGATCTGGGGTACGAGTACACTTGGAAGGAATTCAAGAACTGGTCGCCACCATGGAGCGACCCTACTACCCATTGGAGCAGCCAATACCTCACTTGGAGCAAACTTTCCAACAAGATGATATCATCTACGGTACGGATGAAGAGGAAGCGTTAGCAGCAATGAGGGATTTGTTTCTGGACGATGGGGACATGGACTGCTGTGTCATTCTTGAAGAAGAAGGGGAGGAAGGCCCTTCCATATAGGTTGTGAGAAAAGGATCATATCTCAAGAATTGGTCTGTCAGGACAACCAAAGCCCGTCAAGCCTCGGGGTAGCAAGGCTAACTAAACAAGCATTATTTACAGTTTATTCATTTAAAGAATTTTCTTCCTTTTCGCATTTTTAATTTCTGCAAGAAAGAGCTCCCATGTTCAAACTATTATTTAATTTATCAAATCATTTCCAGTTTCTTTATAAATCTTATATTTACTTGCTACTGTTTTCCTCCCCATTACTTTATTTACACAGCATTACTATTACTTATCTTGATGAACCGACGACTGTGACATGCAACGAGGCAACGCAACAAACGGATTCCGAGTCAGACGAGGATGATATACCTGAGGATATGATTAAAGAGGTCGAGAACTTTGAGAATAGACCTAAGTCTAACTTGGACGAGACTAAGGTCGTCAACTTGGGAAATGCAGAGAACGTCAAAGAAACATGCATCAACATTCATCTGTCGCCGTCAGAAAATGAGGAATATACAGAATTCTTAAGGGAATATGAGGACTTATTTTCCTGGTCATATGACGACATGACTGGCCTCAGTACATCTATTGTGGCCCACAAGCTGCCAACCAATCCAACATGCCCACCGGTGAAGCAAAAGCTCAGGAAATTCAAACCAGACATGAGCTTGAAAATTAAAGAAGAGGTCACCAAGAAGATCAACGCCGGAGTTCTCCGGGTGGTCGAATATCCTACATGGTTAGCCAACATTGTGCCTGTGCCAAAGAAGTATAGGAAGGTCAGAGTCTGCGTCGACTACCAGGATCTCAACCGGGCCAGTCCGAAAGACAACTTCCCCTTGCCAAATATACACATCCTAATTGACAACTACGCCAAGCATGAGCTGCAGTCCTTTGTAGATTGTTTTGCCGGTTACCATCAGATTTGGTTGGACTAGGAAGATGCTGAAAAAACGGCATTCATTACACCGTGGGGAGTGTATTTTTACAAGATGATGTCGTTCGGTCTGAAGAATGCAAGGGCCACCTACATGAGGGCTATGAATACTATATTTCATGATATGATTCACAAGGAGATCGAGGTGTATGCGGACGACGTCATCATCAAATCAAAGAAGGTTGCTAACCATATGGAAGATTTGAGAAAATTCTTCAACAGGTTAAGGAAGTACAATCTGAAACTTAACCCTGCAAAGTGTGCATTCGGGGTTCCTGCTAGCAAGTTGTTGGGGTTTATTATCAGTCGCCGAGGAATAGAACTGGATCCATCAAAGGTCAAAGCCATCCAAGAATTGCCGCCACCAAAGAACAAGAAGGATGTTATGAGTTTCCTGGGGAGGCTCAACTACATCAGCAGGTTCATAGCCCAGTCTACCTTCATTTGTGAACCAATTTTCAAGATGTTGAGAAAGGATGCTGCAACCAAATGGACCGAGGATTGTAAAAGGGCCTTCAACAGAATCAAGGAGTATCTCTCAACACCACCAGTCCTGGTACCACCCGAGCCAGGTAGACCTTTGCTACTCTACCTTGCTGTGTTGGATGGAGCTTTTGGTTGCGTTCTTGGGCAACATGATGAGACAGGAAGAAAGGAGCAAGCAATTTACTACCTCAGCAAGAAGTTCACTCCGTATGAGGCCCGGTACTCTCTATTAGAACGCACTTGATGCGCTCTGACTTGGGTCGCACAGAAGCTGAGGCACTATTTCTGTGCATATACAACGTACCTCATATCAAGGATGGATCTGTTGAAAAACATCTTTCAGAAGCCCATGCCTACTGGCAAACTGGCCAAATGGCAGATCCTGTTAAGTGAGTTCGACATTATTTACGTGACTCAGAAGGCGGTCAAGGGACAAACACTAGCAGATCATCTTGTTGAAAATCCTGTGGATGGAGAATACGAACCACTGAAAACGTATTTTCCCGATGAAGAGGTATCATTCATAGGAGAAGACATTGCAGAATCCTACGATGGTTGGAGGATGTTCTTTGATGGAGCAGCAAACTTCAAAGGGGTCGGTATTGGGGAAGTCCTGATATCAAAAACCGGTCAGCATTATCCGATATCCGCAAAACTCAGATTTCCCTGCACCAACAATATGGCTGAATATGAGGCCTGCATCTTGGGGATCAACTTGTCCATCGACATGAACGTTCAGGAGTTATTAGTTAATTGTGACTCAGACTTATTGATACTTCAAGTCCAAGGAGAATGGGCGACCAAGAATTCCAACATATTGCCATATCTACATCGTGTAGAAGATCTGAGAAAGAGATTCACAAAGGTAGAATTTCGGCATGTCCCCAGAATCCAGAATGCGTTCGCCGATGCTTTGGCCACCTTGTCATCTATGATCCAGCATCCAGACAAGAACGTCATTGATCTTATCCCGGTGGGGATCCACAATCAGCCGGCCTACTGCGCCCATGTTGAAGATGAAGCAGACGGAAAGCCTTGGTTTCATGATATTAAGGAGTACTTGGCAAAGGGAGAATATCCAGAGCCTGCAAATGCTACTCAGAAACGTACACTTCGAAGGTTGACAAACAATTTCTTTCACATCGGAGGAATCCTGTACAGGAGGACTCCTGATTTGGGTTTGCTAAGATGTGTCGAAGCAAAAGAAGCAACCAAAATGCTGGAGGAAATACATGTGGGTACATGCGGTCCTCATATGAACGGGTTCGTTCTAGCAAAAAAGATACTTCGGTCCGGTTATTTCTGGATGACCATGAAAACGGATTGCATTCAGTATGTCCGGAAATGCCACCGATGCCAGATACATGGGGATATGATAAAGGTACCTCCCAGTGAGCTTAATGCAACAAGTTCGCCGTGGCCGTTCGCCGCTTGGGGCATGGATGTTATTGGACCAATCGAACCTGCCGCCTCCAACAGACATAGGTTTATTCTGGTCTCCATTGATTACTTCACTAAAGGGGTCGAAGCACCATCTTACAAAGCAGTTACCAAGAAAGTGGTAGCTGATTTCGTCCGCGACTGCATTGTTTGTCGGTTCGGAGTTCCAGAGTCAATCATCACCGACAATGGTTCCAATCTAAATAGTGACCTAATGAAATCAATGAGTGAAGCCTTCAAGATCAAGCACAAGAATTCTACAACATATAGACCTCAAATGAATGGAGCCATTGAGCCTGCCAACAAGAACATCAAGAAGATACTGAGAACGATGATAGAGAAGCACAAATAGTGGCATGAGAAGCTATCATTCGCCTTACTAGGAACCGCACCACGGTTCGCACATCAACTGGGTCAACTCCTTATATGTTGGTATATGGTATAGAAGCCGTCATTCCTGCCGAGGTCTAGATTCTATCTCTGAGAATCATACAAGAAGCCGAGCTCAGCGATGCAGAATGGGTAAGAAGCCGCTATGAGCAATTGGCCCTCATAGACGGAAAAAGAATGAACGCAGTTTGTCATGGTCAGCTTTATCAGAAAAGAATGACCAGAGCCTTCAACAAGAAAGTCAAACCAAGACGATTCACACCGAGACAACTGGTGTTAAAGAAAATATTTCCTCATCAAGACGAAGCAAAAGGGAAATTCTCTCCCAATTGGCAAGGCCCTTACATGGTTCACCGAGTGCTGACAGGAGAGGCGCTCATACTTGCAGAAATGGATGGAGAAATTTGGCCAAAGCCAATCAACTCAGATGCATGTTGATACCCAAATTTTCCTCAAATTATTTTCAAACTTGCATATAAGCTCTCAAAATTATTCTGTATAATAATGGGTATTTTTCCCATATTCTTCCATATTTTTATCAAATTATTTTCATTGTTTATTTAATATTTCATATTTTATATTTATCCATAAATTGTGTTATAAATAATCTCAAATTGTTTCCCAGCTCGGTATATCATGTTTAATCATTTTTTGTCCATTAAGATTCAATTATTTCATAAGTTAGCCAATCGGGCATGATCTAATTTTAATTACAGTAATTTTACAATTATAGTCCAGTGTACACTTTATGATATTTTTAATTCAAAAAGTATTCATTTTATTATTTAATTACTGTAGTTTCATCTATTTAAACTCAATTTCATTTTTTGTACAATTATTGATTGTTTATTTAATTATTTATCTATTTTTGGGGTATTTAATATCTAGCCACTTGTATTTTAAAATCTAGCCTAATTAATACCCAACCAATACCCAATTAAAATACCCAACCCAGATCCTAAACCAACCCGACCCAACCCTTCAGATCATCTAAGCCGTTGATCAAATTAGATCAACGACCCATGTTCAATCTTCCTAAAATATCTCTGACCTACCCCCCTTCCCCGTCTCATTTCTGTTCGAGACGCTTCCTCTCTCATCTCTCTCTGTCTCTCTCTATCTCTACAACTCTCTAGAAGTCACTTGACTTTCCCTCTCCGATGGACTCCAGTCATCTTCTCCGGTGGATTATCACTGGAACTTTGATTCCCTATCATCTCCTGGACATCCACTCGCCTCTCAACCACTCAGTGACATCCTAGGCTCCTCAGATGAACCTGGAGAGGTTCACTCACCTCACTTTGGGTCTCTTGCCATTTTCCAGCTGACCCCCGGCCGTTTGAGTAAGTTTGCAGTCTCTCCGGCTAAATCTACGATGTTCATGAGGTTTGCCTTCTTTTCTGGGTTCCACGAAACCCTAATCTTCTGTATTTTTGGTTTTTTTTCATATTTACAGTATTATGAAGTTTCTTCAACTTTTTCTCCGGAAATATTTTGTTTTTACAAATTTCGAAATTAGGGTTTCTCTACCCTGTTCTCAAACATCTTTCCTCTTTGATTTTTAGCCACCTATGCTATGTTTAAGTGATTGTCTCATGATCTCGTGTTATTTGAACTATTATTGATGAAACCCTAAGTATTCTGGGTTTTTCTTTACTAGTTGACTATGCATTTATGTGTTCTCTGCAACTCCTGCTTTGATTCATTGTTATAACCTCTAGTTCCTACTGTTCTGTGAGCCTCTCTTTGTGTTAATGAGTAACTACTACTTATATGTTTGAAAACTCCGACCTTTACCTTACTGGTTGTTTACCTATTGATTTTATGCTAATTTTTATTGTAAAATCCCCAAGCCTATGATGCTTTCCATGAATAAATGATCTTGTATACTCCCTCTGTAATGCTGTACCAATTTTTAAATTCTTTCCATATTTATGTGTTACTTTCCTTAATTATCGTGGATTCCCTGTGATTGTAACTGAGTCCGAGATTCTTTCAATTGATTTTCAAAACTGATACCCTATTTTACTTTATAAATGTAATATTAGTTCAACTTTCCTTAATTATATGCTATGCACTTGGCTTTATTTATGTACTATGTGATTTTCTTGTCCCTAATTAAGCAAAGTCAGCCTTATAAGCTGATTTCTTATCCTTATTTACCTTGACTATACCGTTTGAAACTAGACTCCTTAATTAAAGGAGTCCAGTGGCCTTAATTAGTATTGATTGATTGTATTTCCATAATTTGCCTATGTGCCACTCGTTTTCAAAAACTATATAAAGACAATTTCTTCTTTCTTCACAATACACTGACAGGCACACACACAGACATCCACACTCTATACTATTCTCTTGTGATCCTTCTTTCTGTATCTCTTTGCTCTATTTGCTGCTTTTACTCTTGCCTATTATTAGCCGGCTGAAAGCCAAGGCTAATAGTGCTATCACTTTGCTCTCTTCTGCTTTGCTCTCTCTCTTAACACTGGTGTGTTCTAGTTTAAGTTTACAGCATCCTAAAACAATATGTTTCAATTCTGGTTAAGATTCTTATTGTTTCTTTTGTGCTTTTACTTATGGTTCTATTGCCTACCATGTAACTAGTATGTCTACTCTCTTTCTATGATCTCTCTTCTTCTTCTAGCCTAAGCATGACTCTTGTTTTCCTCTCTATGACTCATTATGGCCTGTGTGACCTTTTACCTTTTTCTTTCTTCATTTCTAGCATCTCTTTATGTATGTTTCTTTATCAATTTCTTGGCTTCTAATGCCCCTATAATACTTAGTATTCTCAGATTTGTATCTATAATATATGATATCACATCCTGTGAAAACCTGTAACTTTGTTCTAAGGACTAATTACTGCAAATGTGCTGCTACCATTACTTATCCCCAATCCCTTTCCCCTATTTGTGTTTGCTTTCTTGAATTCTGCATACCTGCTGAGTTATGACCATTCTACTGCTTCATTTTCAAACTGGTTTTACATAAGGATCTTTATAGTATCCTTTGAAAGCCATGTTGCTTCAAAACTCCCTTTCAAACTCAAATATTTTTAACTACTCCTTCCTGTACTTCACACTACTCTTAGACCTTTAGGTTCCACCCCCTCAGTGTGAGCATTGCTTAGGGACCTTGAGTTCCCTCTGAACTTTGACACACTGAGGCAGGTAATCCTACACTACACCTATCTCAACTTTGGCAACTGCTGGATGTTGGTATTGGCTAGGGCCCTCACAAGGGCCTTTGGGAGCTTTGCCGCACCCATGCTATGTAAGACTGTGAAGCTCGAAAGAGGTGAGGCTGGAAGGTTGGGCCTGTTTGAAGGCTCTCTATAGAATAACTTCTTATTTTTCCCTTTGCGATTACTGTAATTCATTTTCTATGGTCTGTAATAATTTGTAAACAAATGATTGGGGCTGGATAGTGAATATGGGAGGGAATTATGCATGTTTAGTGTAGTATGGGTAGAAATCATGACTTAGGCTTTATTTACCTATTTGCGCAATAGTATCATGCTTAGGACATGCATTNATATGGGAGGGAATTATGCATGTTTAGTGTAGTATGGGTAGAAATCATGACTTAGGCTTTACTTCCCTATGTGCGCAATAATATCATGCTTAGGACATGCATACCATGCATTAAAAAGCATGTTTAGGTTCTTCATTTCACCATATCTATTATATTCACGCCATCTGACACCATGTTCCTAGTATAACTAAACGAGTAACAAAAGGCTGTCATAATGTATTGCTCATGCATATTTTAAANCTCATGCATTTTGTAAACATGACATATAGAAACCATGTCTTAAGGTGATACTTTGTGCATTAGAAATCCTGCCGTTAGGATTTCTTATTTATCATAACTTGAACGCCTAGTTAGCATAATATAATACTCTCATAAAATATGTTTAACCCACTTGAAACAATTTCCTGCAAACATGTATCTATTAAAATCAGAATCCAAATATGCATGTGCACTCTTTAAAATAAATAGGCAATGTATACGACGCCTAGGCAAACTTTAGGCCTAATAATTAAATCAAATCAATTATGTTCTACTAGTTTAATCAGCCTCTTTGAACATTTTGAACCCTGTTGTTACTACTCCTATTTTACCTCACTGAAGTTCATTTTACTTTTATTAAAACTCCTGCTCTATTTTTAACAATCTCGAAGTTGTGCATCTATTTCCTTTTACTGATTTTTACTGATTCCTATTCTATTATGTTTTCCAACTACTGGGTTTTCAAAGAGCTCTCACTCTGATCAAAATCATGCCATTTCGAATCCTTGCTCTGTATTTCTTTAAGGTTACTATATTTTGATACCATACCCCTACTTTTTTACTACAAGTTCTCTGTAAACTGATAATTATTACTCTATGATAAGCCACTGTATTTCAGTCCCTCATCTTTTAAAATCACTATGTTACTTCAAACCCATGCTTTAATGACTTTCATCTATGTTTACTGAAAGCTTTAAATCACTGCACATTTCTAAGTTTTACTGCTGCCTTTAGCTACTGTATATTTTGAAATCAACTATCAGTCTTAATTAAATTTTCTGTCTTCATTAATTTTTCTAACCCAGATTCCTACGACCTACTATTCCTATTTTGAACTCCTGTTTTGAGACATTAATCGTGTTTGAGACGTGCTACTTACATGTCTATGTGTGGAGGGACCCGTGAGCCTTTCTTTGCTTTATATGTTCCCTTTTATATGCAGTCCTACTTGTTTTGTACGTCGCCTAGTATTTTATCTTTTAAACCTAAGGGTTCAGCCAAGTTCCTGCTTGTAGGATTAGTAGTCCTAAACACCCTCCAGGACTTATAGGATGGGACGGGTAATGGTACGCAATAGGCATTCGCAATCAACACACTCAGTTTTTAAGAACCTTAAGGGTGGGGAGGGTAGAATACGGATATGATGACCGGTGCGCTAATACCACGTGTAGCTGCCTCTTTTGCATTGAAGTGATCCGTATTACTTTAAACCTAGGACAGTTTCTTTGCAAATGTTTATTTTATACTTTCTCCAAAAGAATTTTTAAGCTTGTTTGAAATCCTCTCTTATATGAACCTTACTTGTTACTTCTTCACCGTCCAAATTCACAAAACTTATTGGCTGGGACCCACAATTGTGGATCTTGAGGGGGTGCCCTACACCTTCCCCTAGGGATAATTTCAAGCCCTTACCCAATCTCTGGTAACGCGAACTAGTTCATTAGTTATCAACTCTAGGTGCCCTAACGCACCATAAAAATCGTTAGGTGGCGACTCTTCCTTAAACCCTTTCTTTTAAGGAGTTGTCCAAAATGTCATAAACCCGATCTCTCCGTACCTAACCCGTGCGATAGAAAAAGGGGGCGCGACGGCATGGCAACTCTGCTAGGGATCTTCCCTAGTCTTATACCATTACAATTTGCTTTGTGAATTTGGACCTTAAATTTGCATCTAAATGCTCACGCCTTTTCCTATTATATGTTGTTAACTGTTTACTTTTGCAAGTATTTATTTCACCCGAACGTAACTGACATATCTTTGTGTTTTCTTTGTAATCGCTTTCCATTATAACTGTTGTATTTTCTTTCTTTACCGTTTTCCTCAACGTGAAAATACATGCCTATCTGTTTTAATGCTTATTATTACATATCATGCTCCGCATTCATATTCCACTCGTGCCAAACAAATCCTATAGCAACGCTTACAATGAGTGGTTGCGCTATTCCAATATTATCACCCCTAAATTCGGAAAGACGTATTTGCGGTAAAACTAGTCGATCAACGGTGCAGTCGACGGCTCCGTGCCTTCCCCCTTGAGTTATCCGCTCAAGGGTACCAGTCTAAAACCACAATAGAAACCTTACTCTATTGTATGTTGCATGCATCATGGTCAAACCTAGCTAGGCTAACATGTTGTCCGCACAATAGCCTTTAAGATAGCCTCGTCCAAAGTCCATTGGGTTTCCCTGGAACCCAAAAGGACGCTTTCACGTTCTGTGCATTTATTTGGAGAACTTAAATGCTCATTGATAATTATTGATGTTAAATAGTCGAGTCCGGTGGTGGTAAGGGCCTAACCTGTTTATTTTGCAGAGATGAGGCACGAGGTCCCCAGATTCGGCATGGT
>ML261418.1:366-15950 GCA_005239495.1 Nicotiana undulata | reverse complement strand
GGGAAAAAATAACTTACCAGCGGTTTACACCAAACCAAATGAATGCATGGCATGCTAACATTTTTCGCTTAACAATTGTTAAATTGATACTCTCTCCATTCGAGTTTATGTAAACTTATTTCTTTTTTGGTTCGTTTCAAAAAAAAAAATGACTCCTTTCTAAATTTGGAAAGAATTTGAGTTAAACTTACAATTCTACCCTTAATGAGAAGCTTTTATAACCACACAAATATCTGGGGGCCCTTTTGAATTGTTTAGGACCACAAATTTCAAAAATATTGATTTTTTCTTAAACAGGTACATAAATTGGAAGGGAGGGAGTAGATGTTATCTTTTAAGGAACTTTTAAGGTTAAATTGTTTGGTTTAATTTTACTATAAAATAAAAAAAAAGAATTGAATCATTGACTTTAACTAGAAATAGTAATTATCACGTACAATATGAATATAGCGGGGGACATGCAGTATGAAAATAGGGTTAGCCTCTATTTGATTCTTAATCCAATCCACTACGAATATGGGGTAGCCTCTCCGATATAATTATTCAACAGCCATGAACCTCATTCCAGGTTACAACAGTAGATTCCAATTCTATCTATTAGCTTCTGGAAATTGAAGTTTATTTTCCATCACGATGCTACTGATACTCCGATATGGACAGAATAAATTGAATGAAAGCAAGAGGAGAAAGAACCAAACTTCAAGGAAGGTGCTTTTTCCATATGAAGTGAGAAATTTGAACATCAATTTGATCTCAACCTCTCTGATAAACTGACTTATTGCACTGATCAACCTCTCTGATAATCTGAGTAGGGATCACTTTGAAAGGAATAGACTAGAACTAAGTCTAATCAACTCCCTCCACTAAGTTGGCTCCCAGTGATTGGTTAGAAGAAAAAAAAGCATAATAAGAAGTAGATATTTAAGTAAAATGTGTTTTGTTCAGCTTTGTGCTTGTATTAAGCTCACACTCGCATAGAAAGTGTGGCTGATAACTGTGTTGCATGATACAAATATGAAGTGTAGAAGCTCTAATGCAGAAACGAACAAGGAGTTGCTAAGAAATTGGTTTTTTGACTCGGGTATGTGCCATACTGTCTTAAGTCACTAGAAGTTATATTCTAAAACTACTGCTATACTCAAGACTTTTATTTCATTTGGCATCACTTCTAGTCGTCTTCTAGTCAAAGAGTAAGGGGGAATCCTTGTGTAATTAGAGATCAATTACTCCTGAAAACCTTACAAGCAAAGTAATTGTTATAAGAGTCCCGTTAGAACTCAAATTCGATCACCTTCTCTCTTCCACTCAAATCAAGAGTAATGCCTTTAAAAGGCCCTTATGATTAGCATTTCTAACCTCATTGTTCCTCTCAACCCTAAGCAAGAATCGAAGGCAATTATCAAGAACTAACCATTTCTTTCTCTTCTTTGAGTCTACCATGCCTAAAGCCAGTCAAATACCCTCTAAAGCTAAATCAACAACCAAGGATGAAGCAAAACCCAAAATCTTGAAGCCCAGATCAAAGGAAAATGACAAGCCTTCAAGAGAACCCACACCCACACCCACACCTACTCATTTTCCATCGGTATCCTTGATGATAGCCTATAATTACGTATTTTAGTTATTTATTACACTCTAATTTACTGCACTTTAATTGAGTTTGAGCTTTAATCGCTAGTGTTTTGCACTAATTGTGTGTTTTATGCCTTGTAGGAGTAATTCCGAGATATATAGATGTTATGGAATGAATTCAAGTGATTTGGAGATTTGAAGTCTGAGTAAAATCCCAAGAAATTAATCTGGGATCGTGTTCATGGGTCAAATTTGATAGTTAAGAACAAACGACGACTCGAATTGGCATATTGCGCACTGTCTAGTAAAATAGACATAAATCATTTCTCCGAACTCCATTTGGGCTATATAATATATGGTTGGAAAGCTAACTCGTAGGGACAGAACTTTAATGTTTCACACTTTTCCAAATTCCAAACGGAAATAGGTGAAATGTGCGCGTCAAGTGCGCGGACACGCGCTGCCCGCGCAAATGGACCAGAAACTTTTCGATATGTGCGGCCACTAGCGTGGGCGGAGCGCGGCCGCGCTTGTCTAGACCTGAAAAACTGTCCTTTTTCGCGTAGGAGAAGGTATAATTGTTTGGGGTCGACCCTACTTGGTATATATACATGGAAAAACGGTATTTTGAGGAGGTTCGACTGATGTTTTACACATATTCGACCTAAGGAGGCAGAGACACAATAGGAGCAAGGCGGGGAATTCCTCTACGAGTTTTTCCTTCCCCTTCCTATTTTTCATTGTTGGTTATGACTTTTAGTATTGTATTTTTACATACTATTATGAATAGCTAATTGGTTATCTAGGATTTTGATGGAACCTTTTGTAGGATAAATTCTTGTTATGTTTTTATATAATTAAGCCGTTGGATTTCTCTACTTGTTCAATTACGTTTATATTGTGGTTTGTTGAAGACCTCTCAATTAGCTGTGCCTATTTAGTATGTATTACTCGGGAGAGAGTGCATATTTAGGTAGTTGTTGAACAACATCACTCCCGACGTATGTGAGGAATCAATAACCAAGGGTTTAAAGGTGGTACTAGGGATAACGAAACCATGGGTGCGATCTAAGTAAGACGTACTTAATGCCATCTTGCGTAACTCGGGAGAGTATGTCTAGTAGATTATCGTAATTACTCGGGAGAGATTTACGGTAGTCAGAGCGCTCATGATCGAAAGAGAATACTTAGGCAAAATTATAGAAGACATAGCGGGAAGGATTCCGACAATTGGGGAAATCATAACTCTAGACCTCCTTAATCTTTTCTCCAACCCGTAGTATTTTTTGTGTTAATTTATTATTTTAATTTGTTAGTTAGTTAGTTAAACACTAGAATATTAATATCTATAAGTTAAGAATTGTTCAAGCGTGTATTCTTGATGATAGTGAACAACTATAGCTAAGCCTTAGTTCTCTGTGGGATTCGACTCCGGACTTGTAAACCGGATTATATTTGCAACGACCGCTTACTCCTTTTTATAAGGCATAGTTGGGTGTGATCAAATTTTGGCACCGTTGCCGGGAAAATAACGGTGTAGTTGTAGGTGTACATATTGCTAGGTTTCAAGTTTGAATTTTTTTTCCAGTAATTGATTTTTATTTTCTTTATTTTAGTTTTATTTGTTAATTTGGAAAACAAATATGGTATCATGGAGTTATGGGAGATTGGATGTTGGTAATTCTACTTTTGATCCTCGTTATGCATATTGTGGATGAAACCACCCATGGCTATATTATCAAAATATTCCCGAGAGCGAGTTATGTGCACCAACTCAATCTTATATGTGGAATGTGTGTGATATGTGTGGTGGTCAAGATGGTCACTTTCATGGTTGTGCTTATATTTCTTATCTTCCCCCAACCCCTTACTTTGATGGTTCTTCTTTTTCTTGTGAAGTTAATAGGAACAAAGAACCCAGGGACGATGACCTGAAAAAGATCGAGGATATGTTAAAGTTCCTTCTGGAACAAAATAATGAGAAACCATTGCAGATAGAAATGCAAGAGGCAACTATTCGCAACTTGGAGACTCAATTGAGTCAAGTGGTTGGAGCTTTTAATGCTCAACAAGCCAATATTGAGGATAGTAGCCAAGAAGAGCATGAATTTGAGGTGTTAATTGGGGAGGTCAGAGTAGAACATCAACAACCTAGCCAACTACAATTTGAGGATGTCGATGTTGAAGAAGTGAGACTAGAGTCAACCAAGGACTTTGAGGATATAAATATTGTTGACTCTAGTATCATTGATGTTGAGGATGTCGAAAGTCATGAAGTTCATGTGTTTGAGCGCATTGGTCCACACTCCAAGCATTTTTCCACACTATGTTTGGATGATGATATGGAAATAGAGTCATCCGAACCAATTGAAGAGTCAAGGAATAAGGAACAAGGTGCATATATTCTGGAATTCTTCTTTCCAGAAAGTCGGGATTACATACCTCATACAAAGGCCAAGGAGTGCAGAATACTACCTTATTTCCTTGGGCCAGTTAGATTCATTCCACCGCCCCATGACCATAATCATAAGCTTGAATCAAAACTTGGGGTTCAATTCATAAGCTCGAGGTGGAGGCGAAAAGTGACTCACGTCGTGTCGCGACGTTAAATTAAGCGCTTGTTGGGAGGCAACCCAGCTTTATTTTTTTATTTTTTATTTAGTTTATTTTATTTATTTATTTTATTATTATTGTATTATTCTTGTAGTGTTGATTTTTTATTTTTAGGAGCATGGAACGCAAAACCATTGGAAGGATGCAACAACAAACCATTGGTTGGAACTAAGTGTGAGGTACCTGCACGAAGGACCGGGCCTGGGAGAAGTATGAGTACCCCATGAGATGCTAGTGCTTCGGCCTTTGACCCACCAGGGAGTTTCTGTTACTCTCTTGTATGTATGGGTGTGCATTGGGGACAATGCACAATTTTAAGTGTGGGGTGAGGAGATTGTCTGGGTGACTTTCTATGCTATTTTAGTTGTGTTTAGTTGAATAATTTTTTTTAATAGAAAAGATTGGACTTTTCTCGACGATGGATCCATTAGAAAATTTTCTTGAGGGATTTAAGTCTAAAGAAAAAAAAACAAAAAAATATTCTTTTGTTAGGTAGTGTAGCAATTCCCCCTTGGTTTTTCTTTGTGTCGCGGTTATTTTCCAAGGGTTTTGTTTGAACCGAGTGTAGTTAAATTTTTTTTTAGGAATAGGAGTCATTGTGTTGTGTTTTGAATTGAAGCAATATCTCTTGACTTTGTTATGCCTTGAGAATAGTGAGTACTTTGGTTGTGACGCTTAGGCTCAGTTTTTTACTCTTGTATAAGTACCTTAAATTGTATGATTTTAACTGTACTTAACTGCTTTGGCTAGAGTGTCTTGATGAATCCAATACTGTGTGAGTTAAGTTCCATGTGTGTGTGAGGTTTGTGTGCTATTTTGTGCATTGCATTTGATGTCTAGAACTTTCCATGTGTGTTTGCAAAGCGAAATAGTAGTTTTGTTCAGTCTTGGAAGTGATATAGGCATTTCTTTGTTGAGCCAGATATGTATATTTTACCCTCCTAATTGTTATGTGTCGTAGTTAACCTCTTTGAGCCTGTAATCCTGCTTCTTTGGCAACCACATTATAAGCCTTACCCATTTGAATTAACCATCTATTTGAACCTTTTAACCTCTCATGAGCACTTGCNTATATTTTACCCGCCTAATTGTTATGTGTCGTAGTTAACCCCTTTGAGAATGTAATCCTGTTTCTTTGGCAACCACATTATAAGCCTTACCCATTTGAATTAACCATCTATTTGAACCTTCTAACCTCTCATGAGCACTTGCATTGTTATGAACTGTGTAAAAGTTAAAGTGTGGGGTGGTTGGTTTAGCTTTTGAGTGAAACTAATGAAATAAGGAGAAAGGTGTACTGTTTTGAAAAAGTAAGAGCCACTTAAAAAAAAGAAAAAAATAGTTGTATTGTTGTGAAAAACAATATTCCTTGATGAGTGGTGACTCATGATGTAATTGTGCTTAAAGAAGTATGGGGTAAAATACATTGATGTGAAGGCGGAGTTTAGTTTGACATAAGTATGGGGTTTGAATGTTAAAGTATATGTATTAAAGTTCTTTGGGAGGTGTAGTCACTCTTATATCTAAATGTATCATACATGTCCCGCAGCCTACATTACAACCAAATAAAGTCCTACTTGATCCTAGACTGAATAAGCTCGATTAGTAGAGTAGTACTCTACGGGCAAGCCTATGGTGCATTTGTTGTGGCATATGAATGTTAATTCTGAGAGTGAGTGAATTCTTTCTATCTTGAGTTCCTAAGTGTTCTTAAATTTTATTGTGTGGAATCACTCTCTTTTGTTGTGTGAGGGCACTTGATTCATGAAGGAAAGCTAATGTCAGTGACCTCCATGTTAGAGTAAGTGGGGGAGTTGTGAATAATGCGTGGTACTTGTGAGTCAAATCTTGAGGTGGAGATGTTACGCTTTTGTGCTTAGTTTATTTTAAATATTCTTGGTGTGATGAATTAGGAGAATTGTTTAAAAAAATGTCGTGTCTATATAAAGCGTAGTTCGATTACACCAGGACGGGCAATGATTTAAGTGTGGGGTGTTGATGATAGGCTATAATTGCATATTTTAGTCGTTTATTACACTCTAATTTACTGCACTTTAATTGAGTTTGAGCTTTAATCGCTAGTATTTTGCACTAACTGTGTGTTTTATGCCTTGTAGGAGTGATTCCGAGCTATATAGATGTTATGGGATGAATTCAAGTGATTTGGAGCGTTGAAGTCTGAGAAAAAGCCCAAGGAATTAAGTCGGGATCGTGTTCAGGGGTCAAATTTGATAGTTAAGAACAAACGACGACTCGAGTAGGCATATTGCGCATTGTCTAGAAACATAGACATAAATCTTTTTTCAGAACTCCATTTGGGCTATATAATATATGGTTGGAAAGATAACTCGAAGGGATAGAACTCTCATGTTTTATGTTTTTTCAAATTCCAAATGGAAATAGGTGAAAAGTGCATGTCAAGTGTGCAGCCGCGCACTGCCCGCGCAAATGGGGAAGAAACTTTTCGATATGCGCGGCCACTAGCGTGGGCGTAGCGCGTCCACGCTCATCCAGACCTGAAAAACTGTCCTTTTTCACGTAGAAAAAGGTATAATTGTTTGAGCCTGACCCTACTTGGTATATATACATGGAAAAATGGTATTTTGAGGAGGTTGGACCGATTTTTGACACAGATTCGACCTAAGGAGGCAGAGACACAATAGAAGCAAGGCGAGAAATTTTTCTACGAGTTTTTCCTTCCCCTTCCTATTTTTCATTCTTGGTTATGACTTTTAGTGTTGTATTTTTACATACTATTATGAATAACTAATTTGTTATCTTGGGTTTCGATGAAACCATTTGTAGGATAAATTCTTGTTATGTTTTTATATAATTGAGTCGTTGGATTTCTCTACTTGTTCAACTACATTTATATTGTGGGTTGTTGAAGAGATCTCAATTAATTGTGCCTATTTAGTATGTATTACTTGTGAGAGAGTGTATATTTAGGTAGTTGTTTAACAACATCACTCCCGACGTATGTGAGGAATCAATAACCAAGGGTTTAAAGGTGGGATTAGGGATAACGAAACCTTGGGTGCGATCTAAGTGAGTCGTACTTAATGCCAGCTAGCGTAACTCGGAAGAGAATGTCTAGTAAATTGTCGTAATTACTCGGGAGAGATTTACGGTAGTCAGAGCGCTCATGATCGGTAGAAATTACTTAGGCAAAATTATAGAAGACATAGCGGGAAAGATTCCGACAATTGGGGAAATCATAACTCTAGACCTCCTTAATCTTTTCTCCAACCCATAGTATTTTTTGTGTTAATTTATTATTTTAATTTGTTGGTTAGTTAGTTAAACACTAGAATATTAATATATATAAGTTAGGAATTGTTCAAGCTTGTATTCTTGGTGATAGTGAACAGTTGTAGCTAAGACTTAGTTCTCTGTGGGATTCGACTCCGGAATTGTAAACCGGATTATATTTGCAATGACCGCTTAGTCCTTTTTATGAGGCATAGTTGGGCGTGATCAATCCTCTACCTTACCTACCTCATGCCCCATGCTTCTACTGCTCTTGTTCCTGTCTTTCCCATCTCCACTGCACCTCCTCCTTCAAAAGCCACTACCCTTGCACCTGAGCTTCCCACGAAAAATATCTCTAAGACGGAAAAGGCCAAAGAAACTTCAAAAACATCTGTCAAGAAAGTGCCTAAGGCCGCTACGTAGAGTGACTCTGGAGTTAAAGTATCTATGATTCAGGTGGAACCAAGTATAGGCACCACTGATCAGGTACCACATCCTGCTTCCAAGTTAGATGTTTTGGCTTTTTCTATTGATGTTGCACCCCTAGATACTTGAAGGAGAGTGGCCAGCCATAGACAATGATGTTGACACTTTCATTGTAGTCACCAGGAAGTTCTCCCAAAATTTTGAACTAGTTGCTCCCCAGAAAGTGTACAAGACTGATAAGACCCCCTTTCACAAGCTACTATTTCAGTTTGTCAACTCCAACATTCTTCAGAGATCTAAGAGAAGGCATGAGGCTACTCTACTAGACATGGTTGTGATGGAACTGCTTGACACTGGTCGACCTATCAATATCCCTAGCCTGATGATTCAGCACATGGCAAGAGCTATAGATATCTACAAACCAAATCATGGTATGCCATATGGTTTCATGTTAACTAAGTTATTTGACAAGCTCAACATTGTCTTACCTGAGCTTAAGTTTGGAAATCACAATGATGTTCTAGATGTTGTTACCCTCAAGCAGTGTGGCTATGAGGAGATCAAGGCTAGAGGACCCACAGGATCTACCATTCTTCCTGGGAGCAGTAGGGTTGCAGAACTCAGCAAGAGGTTGGAGTTGGCTGTTGAAGAGAATTCCAAGCTTCGTGAAGACAATAATGAACTAAGACAGTAAACTAAGCAACTAAGGGAAGAGCTCCGAAGATACAGGGAGGCCCATGCTCAACAGATTTCCACCTTTGTGAAAGCCTTGACCCCCTCTGCCTCTCACCCTTGAACATGTTCCTTCCCAGTGTCCTTAATTTGTTTTCCTTTCTTGTGATGTCTTATATTTTGTTTTTTTTCCTTCTTTTCTTCTTAGTCTAATTTGTATGCATTATGCTTAGTTTATTTTGTTCTAATGATGAAGACATGGCTCGGACTTCTTTTGTCACTACTTAATGTCTCTCATTCCTCCACTTTACTGATTTGCACTCTTTTGGATCATCAACTTAGTATATTTATCTTTTCTTATGCTTGTGTTATTGCTTGATAGACTTTGAATCTTACAATGTGTGTGCTTACTATCTAACATATGTTTGTGTTTTTTCAATGATGCCAAAAGGGGGATCATAAAGTGGGGACATACATATACTTGATGTGATCATCTGGTTCTTTGATGTAATTGGTGGTTCTGGGTACAGAGTTTTTCATCATCAAAAATGAGGAATTTGTTGAGTATTGAAGTATTGATTATTAACAAAATGTGACTAACTAATCAAAGAACCAGGTCCTCAATGTAGTTGTTTAACTGTTGTGAAGAAGCAGCTTCTCGGGTTAAGGGATCAACTCCTCATGATTGATACTTGTACGTTGTACAAGACAATAACTTTATCTCAAAGTTACCAGGTCTGAGTTTGGTGGAAGATGGTTTTGTAAGTGATAAGGGTCATTGCTCAAGAAGATGTGGATAAGTCGGTCAGAGACAAAAGTCCCAAAGCTTGTGGAATCCTTGTAATAGAAAGAGTCATATGAAAGAAGAAGTTGGCTATGAACATGACTCCTACAAGATATCAAGTCGTGTTTAAATAGCATTGAATTTGGATTTCTAAACTATCCTTTCACACATCAACAACAGGTTCATAAAGTGGTTCACTTGTGTTGAGTACTTGCCTTGTACTCTTCCCGAGGTAGTCTAGTAAATGTGCTTTAGGAAATTGAGTTATAATCAAGTGTTTAATAAATAGTGAGTTGGAGTGAGTGTTTGGGTTTACAAATTAGTGTTACTTGTGAATCAAATAGGAGTATTAAGGGTATTGGAGAGTATTGAATTATAGTATTGTAATTGATACATTTTGGCTCATTGTTCCAGTGGATTTGGAGCTGAAAATCCTACTTGGTAGGTCGTGATTTTTGCACCTTTTAAGCCGGGTATTTTTCATGTAAAAATCAATGTGTTAATTTTATTGGTTGTTTACTTTTTTCTCACAGAACACGATAAAGAACCAAGTTCTTTAGTAATTCATACGGGAACTAAAACTAACACATAGTAAATCTAAGTCACACCTTATTGCTCTACTTGCATGGTGTAAAAACAAAAAGTTCATAAAATTTGAGTGTTGTGATATGAAAGTAAAGCAACATATTTTGACTTAAACACCACTATATGCTATATAATTTCAGCACAATATTAGTTTAGCCAACAACATATGAAGAAAAGATGGAAAAGAGGAAAGATCAATGGCTTCTGAAGAAGTATAGATGGCCTAATGCGTATGATTTTACTCTCTACATCTTGTGGTTATAACCTAAAAGAAGGAAATTGCATGTTTATCGAGTTTGAAGAGATCTTTAGAAATAATAGAAAGATGGGGAATTACCACTTATGTCCGTCCATAAGTAAGTTGTAACGACCTGATTAGTTGTTTCGAGCTGATATTTTGTTTGGTGGTTTAAGATCTTGAAAAGTTTCATATGATGCATTGCAACTTGCGTGCTTGGTTGGTTTGGGTTCCGATAAGATTTCAGAGTGATTTAGAACACTTACTTCCTAGTTTAGTAGCTTAAGTTACAAATGTTGACCAAGATTGACTTTTATGTATTTGACCTCGGATCAGAGTTTTGATATTCCATTATGTCCGGATGGTGAGTTTGGACTTAGGCGTATGTCCGGATTTGGATTCAGAGGTCCCTAGGTTGATTTGGCTCAAATTGGTGAAAGTTGAAGTTTGTCGGTTTAGAAATTCATAAGTTTGACCCATAGTTGACTTTGTGGTTATCGATGTCCGTTTGGGATTTTGAGCCATGGAATAGGTTCATATGGTTATTTATGACTTATATGTACAATTTGACGTCACTACGAGTTGTTTAGTCATGTTCAGCGTAAGTTTGGAATTCAAAAATTCAGATTAGTCCATTAAGCTTGATTTAATGTGTGATTCATGGTTTAAATATTATTTTATGTGATTTGAGGCCTAGTGTAGGTACGTATTCTGTTTCGGGATTTGTTGGTATGATTTGACGGGGCCCCAGTTGTGTTTCAGATGATTTTTCGGACCATTTTACTCATGTTGCAGTTGTTGGTGTTCATCGTGATTGCGGATGTGGTTTCGCGATCGCAGAGTGTGTTTGATGGATAGAAACCTTTTATTCTTCACATTCGCATTAAGTAAGTCGCGATCGCGGATTGTGTTTGGGGTATGGGATCCTTTTATTCTTCGTGTTCGCAGTGTGTAAGTCGCGATCGACCTTGGGGAGCTGACACTTCGTGTTCGCATTGGACGATCGCGAGCGCTTGATGTTTTGTCAGGCTGGGGAAGCCAGGTGTTTTGGCCTTAGCGTTCGCAGGAAGGCCTCGCTTCCGCGTAGGCTTGGGTGGATGATGCACCGTGATCGTGTCTCTATGATCGCCTTCGCATAAAGGCTTCTTGAGGCAGCTGATGGTTGTTTTTAACGATCGCGAAATAGGTCTTGTGATCGTGAAGGCGACCATTGGGGCGACTCATTAAATATTTTACATCGTGGGTTTATGTTATTTTATCACATTTTGATATTTGGAGCTCGGATTTGGTGATTTTGGAGGGGATTTTCACCATTTGGATTGGGGTGAGCATTATTTACTCGAATTTGCTTATTATTCATGATTCCAACCTTGTTTTTAGCATTTAATTAATGAATGTAAGTGAGGGAAATTGAAAATTTTGGCAAAACTTTTCTAAAATAAAAATTGATGATTTGAATGTCGATTTGATAGAGCGATACGGGTGGCTATTGTGATATTATCTTAGCGGAGCAATACATGTGGCTATTTTGATCTATCTGGGAGGAACAATACGGGTGGCTATTGTGATATTATTTGGGCAGAGTAATACGGGTGGCTATTGTGATATTGTTTGGGCGGAGTAATACGAGTGGCTATTGTAATATTGTTTGGGCGGAGTAATACAGGTGGCTATTGTGATATTGTGATAAAAAGTGGGCACGATGTGCTATTTGTGTGTGTTTTTTATGACTTGTTGTGTAAACTGCACATTTACTTTGCATTAAAATCTTTATCACTTAATCTGATGAGTTTAAGTATTGTTTTCTGCAATATTTTTGTTGTCAGTCTTTTATCTATTAAACATGTCGTTTTGACTAGTAGGTATAACATTACTTGAACTTTTTCACTACTTCACCGAGGTTAGTCTTGAGACTTACTGGGTTACGACTATGGTATACTCATACTACACTTCTATATATTTTTGTGCAGATCCAGGTGTTGGAGGTAGCAGACCTAGGTAGTGAACGTGATAATAGGTGAATTTTACTATAATTAGGACCCTAAGGAACCACATTTTGTATCGTTTTTAATGTAAATATTGATAACAAAATGCTCTGATTAGTGAATTTCATGCATTGCAGGTGATATATCACAAGAAAAGGACGTTGGAACATTTTTGGAGTCAATTACGGGAAAAAGGAGGCCAATCAAATAATACCCACAAAGTACACCAAATAAGAAGCAAAAGCAGAGCTGAAGCAGGCATGCCGCAGTCCGGGCGCGGCCGCGGTGCAACCGCGGTAGGAAGCAGCCTCAGATTCAAAGAACCTGTTTGGTCGCGGTCCTGGCTTAACCGCGGCAGGACGTGTAAACTTCAGGGACTAAAGTGCAAAACACAGGATTTTAAGCCCCAAACCCTATATAAACTTAAGGAATTCGCCCAAGAGAGGGGGAGAATCAGTTTTTAGAGTTTAGAAAATAACAAAACAAGGGCAAGAGGCAAGGAGGAAAATCGGGCATCAATCTTTATTCTCCTCTTTTGTTCTTTTACCATTGACTGTGAATTCTTTTGTAGTGTTTGTTATTATTATGAGTAGCTAAATACTTTAATCTAAGGTTTTGGTGGAACCCGTTGGAGATGAATTTGTTGGCATGTTAATATAGTTGAGAATTGGGTATTAATCTCTATTTGTTCAACTTCGTTTTGATTGTAGTTAGTTGAAGGGACCTCAACTAATTGTTCCTATTTATTATGTATCTGCTTGAGAAAGAGTGCATATTTAGGTAGTTACTTAACAACACCACTCCAGGAGTATAGACGAGAGTCATAATCGAGGGTTTAGAGGTTGGGTTAGAGATAATATACCTCGGGTGCAATCTAAAGTGAGCCGTAACGCAAATATAGCTAGCGTAGCTCGAGAGAGTGCGTCTAGTAAATTGTCATAAATGCTTGAGAAAGATTTACGATAACTGGAGAGTTCATGATTGATAGAGACAACCAAATCAAAGCTATAGGAACATACAACTAGGGAAAGAACCAACGGGGGAAACCATTACCTTAGACTTTTATTCCAATTGTTTACAACTGCTTGTTAGTTACTCTTAGTTTTATAGATTCAGTTAGCTGTAGTAGTAATCACAACACCATTTGTTATTCATAAAGTTTGAGGAGGTTGACTAATAAGAATTTAGTACTTTACAAGCTTCTTTTGATACGTTAAGTCCCTGTGGGATTCGACTTTGGGAATAATACCCCGGATTATATTTTCAACGTCGCTTAGTCTTTTCTTAGACACAGTTGAGCGTGATCAAATTTTGGCGTCGTTGCCGGGGACTTAACGGTATTATCAAGGACAGTTGAAGAAAAATACAAAAATTCTTAATTATAGTCAAGTTTCTTTGATTTCACTCATTTATTGAATTTCTAACGTTTGTTGAACCGGTGGTACAGGTGCATGCCTAGGAACTCTTCGAGAACTGGTGACGTTGTTGAAGCTTTACTAGACCTTGAAAAAGTTTTCAGGGTCGTGAACAGAGCCAATCGGAGAAGCAAACGACAGACAAACATTGAACCAATAGAATTTGATATGGCAGAACTGAACAACAGAGTTAATATTGATGGTGAGGTTATTGGTGATGGGCTGGTCAACCCTGCAGCAAGAAATGTTGCGCCTCAGGCGCCCATTGCACCTGAGGCGCCACTATATGACTGGGCGCAACCCACATCTGATAACTTGGCAACCGCGATTGTGGTCCCCCAGATTGAAGCAGAGTCTTTTCAGATCACGAATAATATGCTGCATTTGTTGCAGAATAAGGGGCTATTTTTGGGGTCATATACTGAGGACCCTCAGTAGTATTTGAAGAACTTTCTGTCCATATGCAAAACCCAGCGACATCCAAATGTTACCCCGGATGCTCTAAGATTGTTAATGTTTCCGTTCTCGGTAACAGGGGTTGCTCAGACTTGGCTGAATTCCCTCCCAATCAATTCTATTACTACATGGGAGGAATCGCCCAAGCAATTTTTGCCAAAATTTCATCCACCCAACAAGACAGCACAGTAGATCGATGAGATAATCAGTTTCAGACAGAAGCCCATGGAAACGCTGCAAGAAACATGGGAGAGATTTAAAAGAATTGCTGGTTATTTGCCCACATCATGGTATTCCTGAGCAGATGTTGGGGCAAAGGTTCTATATGGGGCTAGATGATAGTGTGAAAGCCAATGTAGATGAATCAGAAGGTGGAGCGTATCTCAGCAAGACGTGGAGAGAGTGCCAGAGCTTAGTTGACACTATGGAACAAAATTCAGGGTGGACCACTAGGGGTGCACCTATCACCCCAATTGTTCACTCAGTGCCATTAGACCCATCTAACACTATGGCTGAGAACATGGCTACATTGATGACTCAGATGAGTATTCTCACAAAGAAGGTGGAGGAATCAGGCGTGAAACAGCAGGTTCATATTGTAGACACTACTAATGGGGGATTATGCACATCTTGCGTAAGTCAACCTATGGGTAATCACTGGAATGCAGACTTCAATCAAGCTCCCTATCCGGAAGACATGAACTATGTGTCTAATTATGGAGGTCATAGACAAGGAGGTCAGAATTGGGGTCAGCAGGTTCAACCTTACAAACCACCCCATCTGCAGCACAATAACGGTAACATGGGTGCCATGAGACCTCAGGGTGACTTGGCACCTTACCAACGATCTCAGGGATACAACAACCAAGCTCAACAACAAGCTTATAATCCCCCTCAGTAGAAACATGGGGGAGACAAGAAGATGGGTTCTCCAGGTTAGAAGCTATGATGCAACAAGTGATTGGGTCAACTACCAAGATCAGCGAAATAGTAGATGCCCACGGCGCAGCCATTAAAAACATTGAGGTACAGTTGGGGCAAATTTCAAATGCAGTGCACAATCGTCCTCATGGAACTTTACCTGCTGATATTCAGGTGAATCCAAGGTACCAGGGCCCAAAGCAACTAATGGCAGTGAGTCTCCGCAATGGCAAAGACCTGGACTTGGAGCAGAAGAGGGTACGTGAGAGCAGCCAGACAGATACGCTAGTGCAAGTGCCTATTGAATTTGATGACGCGACTCCTTTGACAAAGGTCACAGTGCATCCAGTTGAAGGAAAATCCAGCAAGCAAAGTGAAGCTGAAAATGAACTGGAGGAAATCTCAGAGCCGGTAGTAGAGGTGGCGGTTGAAAAAGAAAAAGAACAGATAACAGGAAAGAAGAGACTGCCAACCCCATTCCCTCAAAGGCTGGCAAAATACCAGAAGGATGAGCAGTACAAGAAGTTCTTGGACATGTTAAAGCAAATACAGGTAAATATCCCATTGATTGATGCTTTGAAGGAAATGCCTGGCTACGCTAAAATGATGAAGGACTTGATGTCCAGAAAATTTGACTTCCAAGATCTAGCTACTGTCACCCTTAC
>ML261417.1:0-13043 GCA_005239495.1 Nicotiana undulata | reverse complement strand
AAGGATTATGACATCACCATTCTTTATCATCCGGGCAAGGCGAATGTGGTAGCAGATGCTTTGAGTAGGAAGGCGGAGAGTATGGGTAGCTTGGCCTATATTGCAGCTGAGGAGAGACCTCTAGCCTTGGACATTCAGTCCTTGGCAAATCGCTTGGAGAGATTAGATCTTTCAGAGCCTCGTCGAGTTCTAGCTTATGTTGTTTCTCAGTCTTCATTACTGGGGGAGATCAAGCCTCGACAGTATGATTATCCGTGTTTGGCAGAACTATGGGAGACAGTGGTTCAGGGTGGTGCCAAGGAGGTTACTATTGGCGAGGATGGTGTTCTGAGACTTCAGGGTCGTTTGTGTGTTCCTAATGTTGATGGCCTGAGGTAGAGGATTCTTGATGAGGCACACAGTTCGCGGTATTCTGTTCATCCTGGTGCTATGAAGATGTATCGTGATTTGGAGCAGCATTTCTGGTGGAGATGGATGAAGAGGGACATTGTGGAGTACGTGGCTAGGTGTCTTAATTGCCAGCAGGTTAAATATGAGCACCAGAAGCTAGGGGACCTACTTCAGTAGATGCCCATTCCTGAGTGGAAGTGGGAGCGCATTACTATAGACTTCGTGGTTGGGTTGTCTCGGACGTTGCGGAAGGTTGACGCGGTTTGGGTTATTGTGGATATGTTGACCAAATCGGCGCATTTCATTCCTGTGGCTACTACTTATACTTCTAAGAGGTTAGCTCAGATCTACATTCGAGAGATAGTCCGGTTGCACGGTGTACCGGTGTCCATTATATCAGATCGAGGTCCTCAGTTCACCTCGCACTTCTAGAGAGCATTGCACAGAGAGATGGGTACTCAGATTGATCTCAGCACGGCATTTCGTCCACAGACTGATGGTCAGTCGGAGCATACAGTTCAAATATTGGAGGACATGCTCAGAGCATGTGTGCTTGACTTTGGAGGCCAGTGGGACCAGTTCTTGCCTTTGGCCGAGTTTGCTTACAATAATAGTTATCAGTCCAGCATCGAGATGGCTCCATTTGAGGCTTTATATGGTCGGCGATTTCGTTCTCCTATCGAGTGGTTTGAGCCTGGTGAGGCTAAGTTATATGGTATAGACTTGGTGAGAGATGCTTTAGAGAAGGTGAAGTTAATTCAGGAGAGGCTCCGCACAGCACAGTCCAGACAAAAGAGCTACGCGGATCAGAGGGAACGTGATGTGTCATTTATGGAGGGAGATAAGGTTTTGCTGAAGGTTTCGCCGATGAAGGGTATTATGAGATTCGGGAAGAAGGGCAAGCTGAGCCCGAGGTTCATAGGTCCTTTCGAGGTATTGAGGCGAGTTGGAGAGGTTGCTTATGAGCTTGCCTTACCTCCCAGCTTATCAGGAGTCCATACGGTATTCCATGTATCCATGCTCCGGAGATACCACGCTGACTTCACTCACGTGGTTGATTTCAGCACTATTCAGTTGGATGATAGGTTGGGCTACGAGGAGGAGCCAGTTGCTATTATTAAAAGGCAGGACCGCCAGTTGAGATCTAAGAGAATTTCTGCTGTAAAGGTCCAGTGGCGGGGCCAACTGGTCGAGGAGGCGACTTGGGAGTCCGAGGAGGACATGCGGAGCAGATACCCACACTTATACAACGCTTTAGGTATGATTCTAGACCCGTTCGAGGACGAACGTTTGTTTAAGAGGTGGAGAATGTAACGACCCGACCGGTCATTTTGCATATTCGGACCCCGTTCCCTTAAAGACTTTTCGTAGAGGCTTATCGTGATTTGTGACTTGCGGGGACCGGTGGTTCGGGATTCGGAAGTGTTTAGAATAGTATAGGAACACTTGGTTCCTTAAGGTTGGCTTTTAAGACCAACTTTGACTTCGTTCAACATTTTGAGTAAACGAACTCGAAATCGAGTTTCAACGATTCCAGTAGCTTCGTATGATGATTTCGGACTTGTACGTATGTCCGGAATGGATTTTGGATAACCCGGGAGTGTTTCGACGCCAAATAGCGAAATAGAGTTTCCTTAAGTTTGAAATTTGGTTTGGAACATGATTTTATGTTATTGAGGTTCGAACGGAATTTCGAGACCGGGAATAGTTCGGTTATGTCATTCATGACTTGCCAGCAAAATTTGGTGTCATTCTGAGTAGTATAGGTCGGTTCGGCGCATTGAAACTGAATTCAAGAACTTAGAAATTCTGAAGTTTGATTCTAGGGGTTTTGAGGGGTGATTTTGAGTTTTAGCGTTGTTTTGGGTGTTTCGAAGGCTCGAGCGAGTCCGTAATATGATTTAGGACTTGTTGGTATAATTGGACAGGGGCTCGAGTGGGCCGAGATGCCTCCCGGACCCCACACGAGGCCAAAAACCAGTTGAAAATGCAGCTGGTGCACCTGAACTGGTGTGACCGCAGGTGCGGTTGCCCAGCCGCAGGTGCGGACCCAATTCCGCAGGAGCGAAGCCGCAGGTGCGGTCTCCAGCTCCGCAGGTATGGGCCCAGTCTTTCCCGTCCAACTCCGCAGATTCACTAGTATTATGCTACTCTGTTTTATGCTGGCAAACAATTTTTGAGTTACTTTAAATCACTTTGCCTCACTTCCTCACTTTCATTTAAGGACTGCTTAAATTAAAACTGGACAAGCATTTGAACATCTCATTAAATTAAGTAATTTCGTTAGTAAACTAGTGTTGGCTTGCCTGACTTCAGTGTTGGGCGCCATCACGACCTGAATAGGGATTTGGGTCATGACATTCTGAATCTTAAGACATGGTGTCTAAGTGAATTCAGGAGATAAACAGATATGCATACCTATTTTTATTACTCAGAAAAGGGGTCCTAGTCAATTTGCCTACTGATTCGAAACCTTTTTAGCATTAAGTAGCATATACAGGAAGGCAGATTTCCAATTTTAGATAAATTAATCACCTAAGGCTCGCCTGGGTGTGAGATAGTATATACCAATTACAAGAATTACTTAGACGAGAGCTGTTCAATATTATATTACCTAAACATGTTGTTCTAGGCGTTCAGAATGCAGACTTATTATCAGTTGATTGCAGTTGTTTTTATCAGTAATTAGCCTAGGTGTGCTTAAACGAATGAGATGCGATACTAAGGACAGGGTATCTAATGCACAAAGATGCAGAATGGTGCAGAATAAGAGGTCTACACAAGATCTAAGTGCACAAACATTTCAGTGTTTGACATACTTTCAGGATATGCAAAGGTGACAGGTTTATTAGTCATTTACCTAGAACACGATCTCTACGTGTAACATGGTAAAGCGTGATGGCACATTTTTTTTTAATACTCTTGTTTTAAGGCAGGATTCAGATTGCGTTTTCATAATGCATAGATAGAATCACACGATGGTAGTTTTCGATTGTTATTACTGAACAAGATTTTTCTAAGTGATATAACAGAAGTGAAATGCTGAAACAGTGTTTATGAAATCCTAAAGAGCATGATTTCTAATGTACGATATGCCTTGCACATGTTAGTCCTAAACATGATTTCTATTGCACACATAGGAAATGTAAACCTAAGAGCATGGTTTCTACCCTTTTATATCTATAGCATGCATAGTTACCCCTTCCCTTTTTACTATCCATTCCCCAAGAGTTGTTTACAAATTATTACAAACCAATGAATGAATTACATAAATAGAAATAGAAAATCAAGAAGCTATTCTATAGAGAGCCTTCAATTAGGCCCAGATTTCCCAAAGCCTTCAATGGTCTCATACGCCTTAGTTTCCATAGACAAATCAGAGTCTAGGTGCATCAAAGTTCCCTAAGGATATCAAGGGTCCCGTGCAGTGCTTACACCTGACCAAGAATTGAACAAGTGCAGTGTGGAAGTGCCAGCGTTAGTGAGTCAAAGTTCAGAGGGAACTCAAGGATCCCAAAGCAGTGCTCACACTGAAGGGTCAGAACTTAAGAGTCTAAGAATAAAGTGAAGTGTAGGAGGTGATTTGAAAAAAGTTGAGTTAAAAGAGCATTTCTGAAAATAGTTTATCTGAAATAGGTTTACATATCAGTAAGTGAGTGGCTTAGGACAATAGTTTGAAAAGAACAGAGGGTGGAGCAATCAATCAACACCAAACAGTACACAACACATAGAGAGACAGACACAAACAAGGAAGCAGGGATTGGGGACACATAGGCCATACATAGGAACATATTGGTATACAAATTAATATTAGAGAAGCACCAAAGTATCACAGACCTGTACAGGGCCTAAACAATCACAGACATAGTTTGTAACAAAGGGTTCATGCCAAGAACTACACAGAACGAGATAAAGGGAGTACTAGAGCACATGATAAACATAGTCACCCATATGTTCAGAAAAGGTTTGGAATACATCATGTGTTCAGGATTACATGGAGACTGGGTAACACATAGTGCAATTATAGTATACTAGGAATCAAAGAGGACAGGAGTGAAGCAGAATCATGTTGAGGCCAGGGGAAGATATTAAGAGCTAAAGCAGCAAAGCATCCTACTTAATTACAAGTAGAACAACAAAACCATAAGTAAAAGCAGATTAGGAATAGGATGAATTGAAATACCCAAATAAACATATTGTTTTGAAGCTTAAACATTAATTGAAGACATACCAGTTGGAAGATAGCAAGTACAGACTGAAGAGTAGGCAAATAGAATAACTAGTCTTGGCTTGCAGCCGACTAGTAATAGAAGGTAATCAAGAGAAGAATCAGTAGAGAGTATGTATGTGAGTAAGAGAGAGTTGAACAATGTGTGTGTCCGTGTTTGCGCTAATGAAAGATCATGTATATATAGTTTGAAAGCATGTAGCAAATAAGGTAAAAATCAGAGTTCATCAGTAATTATGGGGACTCAGAATCAATCAGCATATAATCAAGGTAAGTACTCCCTTCAATTAAGGAGTCAATTTCAAACGGTAATAGACAGGCTAAAAATAAGGAAAGGAATCATGTAAAGCATAAAAACAGTAGCCTAAGTATAATATAGGTATATAGTATGCAAGTAAGACCAATTTCAGAATTCTATTTAAGGAAAATATATGTGAATTAATTAGACAACAAAATCATCCATAGAAATAAGGCAAGAGATAATGTAATCCTGGAAATCAGTAAGAGAACCCTCGAGTGAGGTTTGAAATACAGGAAATCATTACTAATCAAGGAAAATATCACACGTTTAAGGAAATACTCAAAATCAATAGAGAACAAAGATAAGTGAAATATCAATCATAGAGATTTAGGGATTCACAAATAGCAAACAATATTGGTTTAGGAGGAATTAGCACAAGCTTATGAGAATGGACAGAATAAACTCACAATAGACGAAAATCAGAAACCCTAACAAGCAAACACAGGGTAAAATCACATATATCAGGGGTTTACATAAGCAATAGTATGAATCAGCAAAGTAGACATGATACATGCAAAAGAGATGAAGAGTCAGAAACCCTAATAGGAAAAACAGGATAAAATAACAAGAAACTTAAGATGCTCATGAAAATCAGGCACATATACAGATTAAACAAACGTATTATCAAAGACACACTTTGTCACGACTCAAAACCTATGGGTTGTGATAGCGCCGGACACACTGTCGGGCAAGCCAATCCCTGAACCAGTTCAAACAACTTCATGCTTACACTTTCAAAATCATGTCTTTTTCTGCATTTATAATCAAATAATAAAGCAGATGCTCGTAAACTAAATACGGCAGATAATCCACTTAATGCAGTACAAGAAATACCAATACTTTCCCAGAACCCAGTGACACAAGTACATGAGCAATTTCTAAGAATTTATATAATTATACAACTCTTGTCCGAGAATTTAAATTGAACAAAGGTAATAAAGACAAAAGCGTAGGGACATAGAAGGGAGACTCTGCCAGCTGCGAACGCCATAGAACAATGCAACCTGAGTAAGTCTCCGAATCAATCACTGCACTATGAGGGTACTTGTGCAACAAAATGCACAGAAAGTGTAGCATGAGTACATATACATATATATGTACCCAGTGAGTATCCCGTCTAATCTCGAAGAAGTAGTGACGAGAGGTCGACTCGATACTCACTAAGGTCCAACAGTAATAGTATAAAACAGGATATAAGGAGAGCAGTAGACATGTAAATAGTGCACCACAATTGTGAAGAGAATACAGAGTTTCCAAGTAAATATTGAAAGCAGTAACAACTCACCTGTCTCTTTTCCCCAAGTATCTGTCAAATCATAAATCAGGAAAATAGTACCAAATAGTCATGCGCACACAGGAGTAAGACAACCGACCGGCACGTACCAAGAGTGCATGCTTACAGTGTAATCATATCAAGAACAGCTATGCACTGTCGGGGATCAACCGACCCGTACAAGAGTGCATGCTTACCAATAATCATGCCTACGCACTGCCGGGGATCGACCGGCCCGTACCAAGAGTGCGTCTATCAATGTAATAATATCATATCATAGCATAACTTCGCCCATGCACTGCCGGGGATCGACCGGCCCGTACCAAGAGTGCATTCTTAATTAGTTGCATGTGCACTACCGGGGATCGACCGGCCCGTACCAAGAGTGCACTATAAATCCGCCGTGGCGTATGGCCCACTCCCATAAGAGTGAAGGAAGTTACATATCGCTCGCGGGATGTAAATTACGAAGCGACAACATGCGCAGACAAAATATAAAGTTCATTTCACCACAATCCTTTCCCATTATTTAAGTAAATGAAAGCTCGGCAAAATAATAATATCTTACATGAGTACAAAACTTATAAGTCATTTCTTTTCCTTTCATAATACTTTCCTTGAATAATTTCTTTCATGTTACTTCCCGTAAGTCAATTCATTTCATAATATTTTCCGTGAAAACAATTTTCCTTCCATATTATTTTAAAATCCATAAATCTCAGAGAAACAGAACCACATAACAGGATATTATAACATACATATAATTCATTACAATAAGTATACAGGGCATGATGTGGGGTCTAACTACCCGGACATAACAATAGTATTCGCTACGTACGGACTCTCGTCACTTGGTACGTACGTAGCCCCAGCAAATAATTACATATATCATGTAGAACACCTAAGGGGACAATTCCCTCTTACAAGGTTAGAAAGGAAACTCACCTCGCTCCGAAGATTCATCACCGGCTTCCAAGCCTCTACGACGACTAAAAATGGATGTGCACGCTCCCAAACTATCTAAATAACGATAATTCAATAAAAATATACTCAATAGATCATAACCAATTCAAATTACAAAGTTCCTCAGCGCGGCTCAATGAAATGACCAAAATGCCATCGGGCCCACGTGCCCGGACTTCGAAATTTCTTGAAGAAAATCTGTACCCGAAGCTTTACTAATTCAATTACACATTCACTTCAAAAATTCATGCTCAAATCGTTGCAAAAGATCACATTTTCCAAATTCTGGGTTTTTTAGCAAATTCCCACATTTTCTCCCAATTTTCATATCAAATCTATGTAATAAATCTTGTATTTAACTTGAAAATAAGTAGAAACAACTTACCTTTGATGCTTGATGAAATCCCCCTTGAAATGCTCTCCAAAATCATCCAAGTCAAATGAAAGAAATGAAGAAAATGGGCCAAATTCGTGTTTAAAGAATCTGCCCATGCTTCACCGGGTTGTACCTTGCACTTGTGATGTACAGGTTGTACATCCTATTAAAATTTTCCCTTGTTGGACACCTTCTGTTAAAACAACCATAAGTTCTTGTAGAAATATCTAAATAACAAACGGTTTGAGATTTAAAAACTAGACTCGACGATGTTTAATTGGATAGGCTGTACACCATATACTTCCTTATATATCCTGAGATATGAGCTTCTAAAGTCAGCTCCAGGCATCAGAAAATTCTTGCGAAAACTGCTCCACCAGGCTTCTTCAATCGGTCATAACGTTTTGGCCAAAATTCCAAATGACAAACGGTTTACTGTTCTGAAAACTAGACTTCACGATCTACAACTTTCATGTTTTGCAAATTTTCAGATTCCTTATAGATTCTTATATATACTCTTCCAAAGTTAGCTCCTCGATGCACAATTTGTTGTCCAAAAATGCACCAGAAAATTTCTGTAATTTTTTTCCTTCTTTTTCGTCCGAAATTCATTCCGTTAACCTTCTGAAATCCACCCGAGGCCCTCGGGACCTTAATCAATTATACCAACATGTCCCAAAACATGATACGAACTCGCTCGAGGCCTCAAATCACATCAAACAACGTCGAAATCATGAATCGCTCTCCAATCCAAATCTTTAAGAACATAGAATTTCAAACTTCTACATCCGACGCCGAAACCTATCAAATCACGTCCGATTGAGCCCAAATTTTTCACACAAGTCATATTCGACATTACAGACCTGCTCCAACTTTCGGAACTGGAATCCGACCCCAATATCAAAAAGTCAAACTCTCGGTCAAACTTCTCATAAACATTCAAATTCTATCTTTAGCCAAATGACCTCCGGACATCCGAATTCACTTTCGATCATGCTCCCAACTCCAGAATCACAATACGGAGCTATTCCCAGACTCGGAATCCCAAACGGACATCAATATCATTGAAATGCGCTTCAAGCCAAACTTAGGAAATTTCTTCAAAAATGCTGACTTCCACAATATACACCGAAACGCCCTCGAGTTATCCAAATCCTGATCCGGACATACGCCCAAGTCCGAAATCGCCATACGAATCTGCTGGAACCTTCGGATCCTGATTCCGAGGTCGTTTACTCAAAATTCCAATCTTACTCAATTTCTTCAACTTAAGGCTTCTAAAATGAGAAATTTCCTTTCAATTTAACTCCGAACCTCCTGAATTTCAACTTTGACCATATACACAAGTCACAATACCCGAAATAAAGTTGTTCATGACTCCCAACTGCCGAACGACGCGCTGGATCTCAAAACGACTGGTCGGGTCGTTACATTCTCCCCCACTTAAACAGACGTTTGTCCTCTAACGTGCCGAGAACTGCCCCCGACTTACCTGGAATCACTGTTTAACACCTCGTGCACCTGCCCGTTCTACCACAACCCGGTTGAGCACATAAGCTTGATAAAATCTGAAGATATCCTCCTTTATTCATACAATAAGCTCCGAACATAGTTCTAACATCTGAAATTCTCTGTCAGGCCTGTTTCTAACATTTGAACACCGAATTAACTATCACACGAGGCACCAGAACACAACTGCAGGCCCTTGCTTAATCAGCACCATACACCGCCTGATCCATTATCTGACCACAATGACGCTCCCTGGATCTTAATAGCCAAAATTCTGCGACTTTGATGCTCTCAACGTACCTTATAAGTTACATTCATACATTTTGTTATAACGCTGACGATACCACCACAGCGGAGGAAATGTGTAGAAAATCCTAACCAACTGCAGAGTTAACTAAACATCGAAATCTTTTCTCCTAACTAAGATCATCATCCCATTACAACCAATGATGGTGATTGTCCTGTAATATACTTGCATAGTCCTATCACACCGATCCCAAATTTATAATCTCGCCGCACCCAGTACGAACTGCTCAGATAACCAATCACCCCAGGCATAACCAACAGTCCCACACGATGCCACAATGCGCCAATAGGCCACAATTCGAACACGACACATAAGGAAACGACATCAGGAAGGGACTACCTGACTCACGCTATAAATATGAACTTTCCTCAGAGAAATAGGAAGTAAAACATAAGAATAATCATTATAAGAGTCTTGCTCAACATCAGACTGTTGTGGCGCGCAACCCGATCTAAATAACATACCCGTGACGGCGTGCCACCCGATCCCATCATAGAATTTACATAAAGAAATATATACACAGAGCTGAATTGCTTACTATTACAAATCACTGAATATCGGTCACAAGCACGCTAAGTGCATAATACAATTCTGGGGAGACTAATAGAGCCATATGCTACAAAAACTCCAGCACGACTGAGGTGCGATATATAATCTGAATCTCAGGAGTCATCCTGCTCACATAACCTCGTCACTACGCGGAACCTCAACACATAAGAGATTATCAAGTCATTTCACCACTCACACGGCACAATCACAATATCACATGAATTTGACGAAGACGGGACAACACCTGATATCCCAATGCCCCTCCTTGAGGAGTGCCATACTGAAATTAACACCTCTGACTCGCATGAAGCCCAAAATCTTGTTTAAGTCCATTCACTCACTTCAAGCCGATTCTGCTCGCATTGAACTAGGTTGATAGCCTTACCTGGGTCCAAATAACCCGCTTTCTTTTTCTTATACACACGAGGACAACCATCATAGCCAAGGTAAACACCCCACAGTCCACAACCAACTGAGCTGAACGCCTTCCAGGCATACATTCTCAAATAAGCAATATTATACTTCCTTATACTTAGTCTAATTCTTCAACCAATTAGGTGACTACATGCCACACTTATGCAATCTTCCCGTGGTCACATTCCCACGACTTTCCAAACAAGGCAACAAGTATGCACATCCATACCACCGACCATCCTAAGGCTGTAAAACAATTCAAGGGCCCGTAATCAGGATACCAAGTCTCTTTCGCCAAACACCGATCTCAGGTGACACTGAAAACAACATCAGCTTATTCTAGACACTCAAATCCCTTGTTCTTGCTCCCGTGAGCTCATGAAATCCTTGTTAACACCGAACCGCAATCTCGACTCTTACTTCCATTTACATACCGCTTATTGCACATAACATGCCATTTTGGAATAGCATAGGAAGTTCCATCATAACTCCTGAACCACTAACAGGGTGAACACTTCATCACATACAGAAACCTTTTATTTGCTTCAATTCATGACAACCATAACAACACACAAGTGAGCTATCACAATCACAATACATGCAAATCCTTAAGTAGTAGTATGAACCACCATAACCCTTCTGGGATCCGCCTACACCTGACAGGCCATAGCACTTGAATGCTTCCAAATGAAATCTCTTACGACGGCCGACGAGCCCCACACACATCTACACAAACCATACACGTACTCAATCATACCGAAGGAACTGATCACTGTCGTACATGCGTCGTTCCATCATGGCTAACCAATCCATCTTCTTTTAATCATCTTTAATTGCCTCAGGATAATAGTAACTTCTTTCAACTCATAGACACTCAACCCTCACTCATCCTGAGTGACCTTGAATCACGAGACCATGCTACCTATATTCCGCAACTCGTCTCACAACCTCCTGATAATCTTTCTACAACCTGGAGTCTATTCTCTCACTCCTCTGATACTATCCAGCGTGCTGAAATAACATAGAACCCTCCAACCATCTTCCTTCCTCTTAGAGACTATACTGCAGAAGCTCGCTTCTTAATTATACTGTTGCCTGAAACCCTTAAACACCGCATTCTCTAACTTTCGAATTCATCCGGACCACTACTGAGAGTCACCCACTCTGACTGGCCCCGAATACAATCAACCCCAAGTCTCTTCTAGCACATGAATATGCTCTCAATGAAGCACGTGACTAAGTCACTTCCCTTACAACTTGCCTATGCCTTAAGCACAAATTCTAAATTTTCCAAAGCCAAGCCTTGGTCAAATAGGCCCAACTTCGCACATTTTTATCACATGCCATGCTCAATTACCGCCTCACTCCTTTCTCTTAGTTGTAACATCTTGCCAATACGCCGACAAATCTGCAATCCCATGAGAGCACAATCCTACGACCCAACTGCAGGTGGTGGGACTCCCCCACTTAGCCCGAAGCTACTTCTTGCACCGCTCTAGACCCTGCTGAGATCCTTTCTCCTTTGTTGACATGACCTTGTTCCACCAATCCATCCAATTCTTCTGAATTCTCCTGTTAGCCCCCCTTAAATATTTGAATTTTCTAACACCATTCACACATTCTACCTCCTACCGACTAGCCACTAAGACTTCGCACAAAACTTACCAACCCTACAAGCGCTAACCTACTCATAGAAGACAACCCACCTGAGGAAACTAGCCAACTGACGCCTACCATTACGCTATGCTTCGCTCTTTCTACAATACCAAGACCCCCATCCTGAGCATGTACCCATTTACCAACCTTACCAATCCTTCCACTCCTCCTGGACATCTACTAACTGCACTACTACATCTTCTGATTCACCGCTATGCTGCCGCTCTCCAACTTGGTCAAACTTATTCCCTCAAGCGTTACCTGACTTCCTCTCCTTACACCTGATCTTTTAGAATTGGCACCACCGCCCAGCACTTCTCACATATCTTCCTCCGTCGAATGGTGCCCACTTGCTGCCTCAATTCAATACCATTCTCCGTAGCTCTTAAACCGATAGATCCCCACAACTTTAAATCTTTACGAAGATCAACTTCCTCGAGCCGCCTTTATTAAAAGTAATTGTTCAATTCTGAACCACTACACACCACGATCTCTGACAACCGCTTCCTCAACACCGCTTCACAGCACTCTAACCCCATGCGACCTAAGAGCTATAACACCGGCGAATTTAACATATTCTATTCGATCAAACGGCGATACCACACCACAGGTGAATATTCCACCTTTCCCAATGACACCCAGCCTCGATACTTTATCAACCCAAACCGGACCATTCATAATCCAAATGCCTTTCCTCTACCGGAACTAAAAATACCAAAATCTCGAAACCACACTCTGAGAAGACCTCCCTTCAAGCCATTCATCACCCCCAACACATGGGCAAGCATTCTACCGCCATATCAACATCGCGCGATAACCAATCGAAATATCATCACTATTCAAGCATAGCCTCAAGGCTCTAAGAAACACAACTACTAAGCTGAAATAACATCATATTCTTCTGCAGGGCGATAACAACAGTCCATTCGACTATGCATGAAGAACATCACGCACCGCATATGTAGCTCCATTACAATTCCTCAAACTCTTGATTATAGGAAGCGCTTCGCGACATATAGGATTGAGTAGGAAGAAACATAGGCATAAGCCTTAAAGGAATCAAGTCGCACGATGAGG
>ML261416.1:2101-29753 GCA_005239495.1 Nicotiana undulata | reverse complement strand
ACTCCCCCACTTTGGTTAACCTCATTCCTTTAAGCACTACCCGACTTCCTTTCCTTACACCTAGCCTTTTTGAAATGGAACCACCACTTATCACTTTTCACATATCTTCATTCATCGCGTGCTTCTAAATTGTGTCCTTAATTCAACATCCTTCTTTGTAGCTCTTTGATCCAGCAGATCACCACAACTTCGAGCTCTCCGAAGATCATCTTTCTCGAGTTGCCTTCATTAGAGGTAATTGTTCAATTCTGAACCACTACATACCACGATATCTGACAATTGCTTCACAGCACTCTAACCCCATGCAACCTAGGAGCTATAACACCGGCGAATTTAACATATCCTATTCGATCAAACGAAGATACCACAACATAGGTGAATACTCCACCTTGCTCGATAGCATCAAGCTTACTACTTTATCAATCCGAACCAGACCATTCATAGTCCAAGTGCCTTTCCTCCGCCGGAACTAAAATACTGAAATCTCGAAACCACGCCCTGAGAAGACCTCCCTTCAAGTCATTCATTGCCCCTACATATGGGCAAGCATCCTACCATCCTATCAACACCGCGCGATATCCAATCGTAAGCATCATAACAACCTTATCATAGCCTCAAAGTCCTCAGCACAATTACTGAGCTGAAACAACATATTATTCTTCTGTAGAGCAACAACAACAACCCCAACCAACTGCACATGGAAAACATCTCGCACCATATTCGTAGCACCATTTCAATTCCTCAAAGCCTCGAATCATAGCCAGAGCTTTGCGGCGTATAAGATTGAGTAGGAAGAAACATAGGCATAAGCCTTAATGAAATCAAATCGCACGATGAGGAATCAAGAAGGGAAGTACTCCTACAACCATGTAGCCTCTCGAAGATAAGTACAGACGTGTCCGTATCGATCCGCAAGACTCTACTTGACTTGCTCATGACTCGTGAAACCTAAGGGAACCTACTGCTCTGATACCACGTTGTCACGACCCAAAACCTATGGGTTGTGATGGCTTCGGACACCACTGTCAGGCAAGCCGACCCCTTAATCAGTTGGAACACTTTCCTGTTTAACATTTTAGAATCGAAGCCTCTTCTTGAGATTTCATTATTAAATAAATAAATTTCGTAATTTAAATACGGCAAGAAACCAACTTAATACAAAAAAAAAGAAATACCAAGACATCCCCAGAACCCGGTGACACAAGTCCATGAGCAATTGCTAAGAATTTATACAATTATACAACGTTTGTCCGAAAAACAAATTGGACAAAGGCAATAAATATAAAATGTAAGTACATAGAAAGGAGACCACGGAAGCTGTGGAACGCCTATGGATGAATGCATCCCGTATAAGTCCCCAATCGATCACTATACTATAAAGGTACCTGTGCAACAAAATGCACAGAAAGTGTAGTATGAGTACATATACATATATGTACCCAGTGAGTATCCCATCTAAACTCGAATGAGTAGTGACGAGAGGTCGACTAGATACTCACTAAGGTCCAGCAATATAATATATGACGAGATATGGCTAAAGCAATAGGCATGTGCGACAGTAAACAACAAGTACATAGAAAATAACGTAATCCAGATAATAACTGAAAAATGAACAGCAAAGTACCGAAATCTTCTCTTAACCAATACCTAACAATCCAGTTATAACTGACTCAGAACTCAAGTGATCATAGACATACCAGGACAAGACAACCAACCGGAGTCGTAAGGGTGGTCATAAGGACTAAGGTCATAAGCTAACCCACGATCGCGAATCATACTTGCAACTCGCGTGTTGACTCGATAATAATAAGCTAACCCACGATCGTGCATCGTACCTGCGACTTGTGTGTTGACTCGATAATGATAAGTTGACCCACGATCGCGCATCATACCTGTGACTCGTGTGTTGACTCGATAATGATAAGCTGACCCACGATCGCGCATCATACCTGCAACTTGTGTGCTGACTCGCTAATAATAAGCTAACCCACGGCCGCGCATCATACATGTGACTCGTGTGCTGACTCGATTACAAGTGCGTATATATAAGTACATATGTGTACCAACTCAACAGTGAACTCAACAGGACTGTGTCAATACCACGGATAGTCAACTGGGATTTAAATCATAATGTTTCACTTTTCTATATCACCTCAACGGTAATGAAAACTCATAGCAGATACAAAGGTACAAATAGGGCACATAGAGGCATGCTTGTTAGTCCTAAAGCTACCCGACATAGCAATATAGTCGCCACGTACAGACTCTCGTCACTTGGTACGTACGTGGCCCCCACAACATGTACACATAGCAATAAGGAACCTATGGGGAAATTTTCTCCTTACAAGGTTGGAAAGGAGACTCAACTCGCTCCGAAGTTCCATAACCAACTTCTAAGCCCTTCCGACGACTCCAATGGATGTACAACGCCCCCAAACTAACCAAACAACGACAAACCAATGAAAATATACTCTAATATTTGCTAAAAATTCAGATTATATAATTTCCCAAATTCTATCGTGAATTGACCAAAATGCCCTCGGGCCCACGATCCCGGATTCCAAAATTTCTTGAAGATAATCTCTACCCGAGGCTTTACTAGTTCAATCACACAATTTACTCCAATATTTATGCTCAATTCGTGGCTAAAATCAAATTTTATCAATCCTAGGTTTCCTTGCAATTTCCCCACATTTTCCCCAATTTCTCATATCAAATCTATGCAATAAATCTTGTATTTAACTTGAAAATAAGTAGAAACAACTTACCTTTGATGCTTGATGAAATCCCCCTTGAAATGCACTCCAAAATCATCCAAGCCAAATGAAAGAAATGGCCAAAATTTGTGTTTAAAGAATCTGCCTCTGCTTCATCGAGTTGTACCTTGCACTTGCGTTGCACCGGCTGTACATCCTATTAAAAATTTTCCTTGTTTAACACCTTCTGTTAAAATACCCATAACTTCTTGTAGAAATATCCAAATAAAAAACGGTTTAAATATTTAGAAACTAGACTAGAATATCTTTAATTTGATAGGTTTTACACCATATAACTCTTTATATATTCCGAGATATGAGCTTCTAAAGTCGGCTCCACGCATCAGAAAATTCTGGTGAAGCTGCCCCACCAGCCATCTTAAATCGGCCATAACTGTTTACACAAACCTCCAAATGACAAATGGTTTAGTGTTCTGAAAACTAGACTTCAAGATCTACAACCTTCATGTTTTGCAACTATTCTGATTCCTTATAGAGTATTATATATACGCTTTCAAAGTTAGCTCTTCGACGCACAATTTGCTGTCCAAAAAAATGCAGCAGAAAATTTCTGCAATTTTTCCTTCTTTTTTTTTTTTTGTCCGAAATTCTTTCCGTTAACCTTCCGAAATCCACCCGAGGCCCTCGGGACCTTAAACAATTATACCAACATGTCCCAAAACATGATACGAACTTGTTCGAGGCCTCAAATCACATCAAACAACGCCGAAATCTCGAATCGCACTAAAATTCAAACTTTATGAACTTTGAAATTTCAAACTTCTACATCTGATGCCGAAACGTATCAAATCACGTCCGATTGACCCCAAATTTTGCACACAATTCATATTCGACATTACTGACCTACTCCAACTTTCGGAATTGGAATCCGACCCCGATATCAAAAAGTCAAACTCTCGGTCAAACTTCTCAAAAACCTTCAAATTTCTATCTTTAGCCAAATGACTTCAAAATGACCTCCGGACATTCGAATTCACTTCTGATCACGCTCCCAACTCCAGAATCACAATACGAAGCTATTCCCAAACTTGGAATCCCAAAAAGACATCAATATCATTGATATGCGCTTCAAGCCAAACTTAGGAAATTTCTTTAAAAATGATGACTTCCACAATATACACTAAAACGCTCTCGGGTTATTAAAATCCCGATTCGGACATACGCCCACGTCCGAAATCACCATACGAACCTAATGGAACCTTCGGATCCTGATTCTGAGGTCGTTTACTCAAAATTCCAGTCTTACTCAATTTCTTCAGCTTAAGGCTTCTAAAATAAGAATTTTCCTTTCAATTTAACTCCGAACCTCCTGATTTCAACTCTGACCATACACACAAGTCACAATACCCGAAATGAAGCTGTTCATGACTCCCAACAGCTGAACGACGCGCCGGATCTCAAAACAACCGGTCAGGTCGTTACAAAACCACTGAGAGGACAACAAGAAACGACTCCTAAGGGTCCAAACAATACCAGCATAAGGCCTAGACATGGAATCTAACATGATTTACAGTAGACCTTTCTAAAACACATAAGGAGCATATAGCTAGAACAGGTTGATCAACTTTACATTCACTATGGGGCGGAACAAGTCACAATCCCCAATGGTTCACGCCTACACGCCCGTCACCTAGCATGTGCATCACCTCCAAATAATCACATGACACAAAAATTCGGGGTTTCATACCCTCAGGACTAGATTTACAACTGTTACTTACCTCAATCCGAGCAAATCCCTACTCTGCGATGCTCTTGCCTTCCGATACGGCCTCCAAATGCTCCGAATCTAGCCACAACAGTACAATACCATTAACATATGCTAAAGGAATCATTTCCACAATAAAAACTACTAAATTAGACTCAAAACCCGAAATTGGCTCTATCCCGGCCCCCGGTCCCATGTCTCGAAATCCGACAAAAGTCACTAAACCCGAAAGCCCATTCACTCACGAGTCTACCCATACTAAATTTATCAAAATTCGACATCATTTGGTCCCTCAAATCCTCAAATTACACTCTCTAAAATCCCAACCCTAACCCCTTATTTTACTTCAAAACTCCCACTAACTAGGTGAGAAAATCAACGGAAAAACACAATAGCTAAGGATAATAGAGTTCAAGTAACTTACCTCGGTGAATATCCTTGAATCCCCTTCAAAAATCACCCCAAAACATCCAAAGTCCGAGTTGAAAATGGTAGAAATGAGGAAAGATCACGAAGTCCCCCTATTTATACCTTCTGCCCAGTGAAACCGCGCCTACGGTCCACTTCCCCGCTTCTGCGACGCCGCACCTGCGGAATTTCTATTGCAGGTGCGGAACTCACTTAATATCCCAGGTTCCACATCTTCGGCCATCACCTCGCACTTGCGTTTGCGCACTTGCGCCTTACCCCCCATTTCTGCGAAATTGACCAAACTCCACCGCATCCGCATCTGCGGCTCAGTAGCGCATCATTCAATTTATTATATAATAAATTTAGAGTCATTATTGTATGGATAACTATCAATTAAGTAAATCAAGAGACTGCACATCCCTTTCAACCATGAATCAATATCGAGTTGGATGGGGTTGACTCGATCTCCATATGCATTTGTAACTAGTAAATAAAACACCAATTCCTTGTGTTTTTATTGTGGGGTGAGCGTTCTCTCTCGTCACCCCCGTCTCACACCTGAGGATCCAGTCCAACTAAATCATGACCGCATCTGCAACCTCCCAACCGCTTCTGCGGCTCCCCCTCCGCAGGTGCGGAAAAACACCAGTAGTTCAGCTGCATTTCCAAGTTCCAAACCTTCCGTTAACCACCCGGAATCATCCTCAGGCCCTCGGGACCTCAACCAAACATACCAACACGTCCCATAATATCATACAAACTTGGTCGAACCTTCAAATCACTCAAAACAACATCAAAACACCAAATTACCCTCGGATTCTAGCCTAAGAACTTCTAAACTTCCAAATTCCGCAAACGACGTCGAAACCTATCAAACCACGTTCGAATGATCTCAAATTTGACACACACGTGACAAATGACGCCAAAAACCTAGTCCATTTTCTGGAAACCCATTCCGACCCCGATATCAAATTTTCCACTGCCGACCAAAATCGCCAAATTTTCAACTTTCTCCAATTGAAGCCTAATTCCACTATGGACCCCCAAATCATATTCTGGATGTGCTCCTAAGTCCAAAATAACCTAACGGAGCTAATGGAACCATCAAAATTCAAATTCTACATCGTTTACACATAAGTCAACATCCAGTTGACTTTGGCAACTTAAGCTTCTAATAAAGAGACTAAGTGTCTCAGTTCACTCTGAAATCATTCCGGACCCAAACCAACTACCACGACATATCATAGTATAGTTGAATAACATAAGAGAATCATGAATTGAGGAAACGAGGGTATAACTCCCGAAACGACCGGCCGAATCGTTACAGATAGTTAATAACAACTAATCATAATATATCAATGTGGTTATAATAGAATGTTTTCTACAAGAATCCTTTTGATTTAGAAAGAAAAAATTTCAATGATGTTTGATGTACAACGGGTACGTGCGGAAATGATCTCTATGCCACAAAAATAATATTTATATCGTTTATTATTCTACCTCTTCAGAAGGTGAGTTGTGATACTTCTTTATTCGCTCCAGGGAATGTCGTTCAAAACTAACTTTGAATAGCTCATTATTTTGTTTAAGCACAGAAAGACAGTGCTACAAAATATTTTCCTACTTCAGGAGAAATTTCAATTGTTTTACTACTTCAGAAGCAAATTTAAAATACAAAAAGTTGAGTATATATTCTCTCAATCATATTACCTCTTCTGGAGGTGAACTGTAATATATTTACATCAAGAGCACGTTCACGTTACGAGCTTTATTAATATTGTCACATTCACTTCAGGGAATAGATTAAAATTTATCAAAAGTTCTCATCCTTCAGCGTACGGAACATAATTATCTGAATGTGAATTAATCACACCAAATTGTGTGATCGCTTAGTACTTCTTTTAAGATAATGTTACTTCAAGAGCAAATTGAGGCATACATGTAATATAGAGAATAATTCTCTAGCGTATCTTCTATGTAACCATAGAAAGCCTAAATTACTACTTCTGGTAGTCATAGGCATGTTTCACTTCTGGTGGTTAACAAATTTAGTTATGAAACATAGTCACCTCTCGTGGTCGTACTATGATAGAGTTCAAATGAATCATGAAATTAAATCATAACGAGATTTAAAATATATTGCCACCGCCCGTGGTCAAATATTTCGTGCAAAACTATGGTGGAGTTAGAAACAAAGAAAAGATTGAGTTAAATATTACATATATGAGTCATTGTGAACTAACATTCCTGCAGAATATTGGCAACATGCTTTTGATGACTTTGGTGCCAAAATATATTGTGAAAATGAGATTGAAGTGCTATAAGTCATGTTCCTTACCGTGACATACAATAATAAAATTTTCGTGATTAACAACAAAGTAACCAAGTAGTTGCTTGAAAGGTTAGCTAATGAAATTGCAAAATAAAACCTTCTCCCAATAAAGGACTTTGTGGCCAGAGAGTACCGACCGGTGGATTTATAATAGCATACCCATTAAACAGAAAAACAACCTACGCATATCTTGCTCTCAACCGATGCATTAGAAAAAGGATATCATGCCTTTGAATTACTTCATAATCCTGGAATGGAAAAGTTAAATTCAAAGTAAATACTCAAGAGGGTCGAGTCTAATGTTGATGTGTTATAAAATAAGTAAAGTAAATAAACTGGAGACAAGTATTGAGAGAGATTGATATATTAGTCAATTTCAATCTGATGTACATAATGAACTGAAAACTCTTCTATTTGTAGAGGAAAGGAAGCTGTTGTGAAGCTTTTCTTGAGCAGCTTGTAGCTGCCTGCATGGCTGCTTGCAACCTGCTTGTTTAATAAGAAGTTGTTGCAAGTCATTTCATGGAGTTGCTTGCAACCTGCTGGCAACAGTGTTGCTCCCAAACACACACGCAAGTATATGTGGTCGTAAAAGTAATAGAATGATAAGTTGAGTGTCGAACCCACAGAGACTTGTATAAACTACTTACTAAATGACTATAATTGTTATTCAATCAAGCCAAAAAAAAATCCAAGAATGTAACTATATTTTACTATGATTCTAAGAAATAACTAATTATCAAGTAACGAGTTGATTGTTGTGTGTTAAATAGAGACAAATATTCCATGGTTGTGATCGATTCACCATTCGTATTGTGTTCTAATTAACTCTCTCTTTCATATAATTCACTCATGGTTGCTAATTAATCGATAGTTTCTCTCATAATCTTCTCCCGGAGCACTACTCGCCTATTCTCAATAGATTAACACCTATATTCCTATGAAATTAATCTATCAGAGCGCATTAAGATTACGATATCTAATTAAGCATGGTAACTAGGTATATTTCTATCCTAACCACAAATCTGCTCCCCTGAAGGGTTAAGTTCGCGCTCTCTTCAACTCTTCTCTAATCTATACACGGCTTTCCCAAGCATAGCATAGATAATATATAGAACCTAACTGCTGGACAGACAATTAAGCAGTTAAACACAAAATTGAAGAAACAACCATATATTGAGTGAACTATAATCAAGGTTAAGCTAATGTCGAACAACAATATTTATGGCTAATCACAACCCCAGAACGATGGGTGTTTAGCTACTCATGATATAATCAAACAATTGCATAAGTGTTGAATTAATTGTAAATACTAGAAAAGATGAAGAAAACTGAGAATCCTTCGCTTCCTAACAATTCTGGGTGTGTTTTTCCTCCAAAGTGGCGTCAACCTCTCCAAAAATAGGTTTAGTCTTGCTTTTATACGTGTTGGATAGCTGTAGGGTCGAATAAATCGTGCCCCGGACGAAATAGGCAAAATTCCCATCTCCGATGCCCTGGGTAGCGCCAGGCGCCCACCAGGGCGCTACTCACAAATTGGTTACTTCCCACAGCGCCACAGGTGGTGCTAGGCGCTGCCTGTGGCGCCCAATTTCGCAATTTTCTCGGTTTCGTCCGTTTTGGCTCTAATTTCGCGCGTTTCACCCCCAATTGCTCCCGAATAATTCATACACATAAAAACACTTCAAATTAATATAAATCATCACATTTAACATCCCAAATTCACGAAACAAAAGTAAATATGAGGCGATATACATAGAAATATATATACTTTAAGCTAAACATCAACACCCCACACTTAGACTCTTGCTCGTCCTTGAGAAATGGGACAAACTACTACCCTTCAACACGTACAAAGTTCATTATCAAGGAGCATTTTACTTTTAAATCACACACTTTACCTCTTAACCATGATCGATACCGGCAATCAAGCATGAACATACAAAAATTCAACATTCTTCCCCTTTTTTAAACATGACCAAGTATAACAATTCTATAAATCATACCAACAACCTAATTGCAACCACCCAACCTCAAGAGTCAACTTGTAACCACTAAGCTCTCTCAATTCACGCACTCACCCAACAAGGAAGTTTACAATATTACCAATTTCTCATGAGATCATGTGCCCTCACCAACAACAAAAGAGTGAATATAACTAGTCCACACATTCAAATATGCTTTTGAACATAATTTAAGGACATCACACAATTGAACAAAATTTCACTCACTCTCACAAGGAATTCATATGCATCCTGTGGTCGTACCATAAGCTTGCCCGTAGTGTAGATCTCTACTAATTTAGGCTAGCTAAATCTAGGATCAATTAAGACTTTTAAGGTTGTAATGTAGGCTAAGGGACGGGTAGGATATATTTAGGAATAGTGACTAACCCCCCTCAGCACTTTAGTACACTACATTCACAATTCGACACGTATTCTTCTCAACCAACTCACTCGCCACAACCCATGTTCAACATAGCCCTTTTTCAATTAAGCACTTCTATACTTCCACTAGCACAATTAAAGAAGAAGTGGAGATTTGTCTCTTTTTATACATACTTTCACTATAATTTTCTCTTCTTTCTTTTACAACAATATTTTTTTCTACACACACTCCATACATGAAAGTTCATTGGCTAGTGGCTTTTGATTTCAATTTTAGCGCACCAACGGGCTTTTCCATGGCTCCACTCAAAAAACATCCCCAATATCTCACCTTACTTATTTTAGCGATTAAGTGCCTTAGGAGGTAAAGGTGCAAAAATCTAAATTTAAGAATAAAATAGGGGTACAACTTGTAATGTGGGTGCCAAAGAAAAGGTCTATAGGCTCAAAGGGGCTAGCAATGAAAATTTTTTATTTTTGTGTGACAAGCACATCCATGATAAATAAATAAAATGCCTACATCATCTCCTAGATTAGCATAACCTACAATTTTGCTTCGCTTACACACGGCGCAAGTTCTAGACTACACAGGATAGCATAGAAAATCACTAGACCTCACTCACACATTGCACATGACTCAATCGCAACGGTTTGTTCAATTCTCAAGTTAGAAAAGCACACATAATTGAGAGAATTAAGTAATATCACACTATGTGGCATACAAGTCAAACAACTGAGCTAAGATATCACAAAATAGGCTATTTATTTTTACTCAGGCTTCACATGTCAAACCAGATACAAAGAAAAGAAGAATGTATGTCATAACCTAATATGCCGGCACCAAACATGTCAAGAGGTATTTCTAAGTTACTCAGTTTCTTCCTAACTACTCCTAAAAAAAATTAAAGTGCCCGACTGGTGCGCAAAGAAAAACCAAGGGATACTACCTAACTATCCCAAAAATAAATAAAAAATCTTTTGGTATTTTCTTTTTTAATCGAACTTTATCCCTCAAGAAAATTGTCCAACAGATCCATCGTCGGGAAAAGTCCGAGCTTTTTCAATTTTTTTTTTCGTTTCTCAACTAATAAAAAAATAATAATTTTATACAATTACACTTCACTTCAGAATTTAGTTTCCCCACCCCACACTTATGTTATGCATAGTCCTCGATGCATGATCACAAAAAAAAATATTAAAACAAGGGTGAGAAATACTCCCTGAGACCCTCTCGGGCCTAGCTCGGACATGATTCTCAATATTTAGAGTAGGGATGACCCCACACTTAAGCTCAAACATGCCCCTCAGCTTCAACTTTGTGTACTCAGACTTCCCCTACTCTGCAAAATAAAAATAACACAAAACTTGACACTAAAAAAAATAAAAAGTAAATAAATAAAAGATATACAGGCTGGGTTGCCTCCCAATAAGCGCCTTATTTATAGTCGTGGCACGAATATGCTACTTTGCACAGGCTGGGCGCTTTCTCTTCTTCTTTCTTCCATGAAGCCTAGCCTTTTTGCACGCACTTGACGGGTCTCCTTTTTCATCTCTGGCTCTTTTCTCAATCATCTTTACACTCCCAGATGGTAACACCACCTCTTCTAACTCAATTGTCCCGGCTGGACTACTATAATTCACATAAGGACTCTGCTTTATCCCCTTAAATTCGACCACAGTAATCATGCACAAATCCTCATAATGCTTAGGGAGCTTAAGTGCCTTGTACACATTAAAAGTGACCTCCTCATCGTCAACTCTCATTTTTAACTTCTCTGCCCTCACATCAATAATTGCTCTACCAGTAGCTAAGAATGGTCGCCCCAAAATAATGGGCACTTCCCCATATGCCTCGTAATCAAGCACAATAAAATCAGCGGGAAGAATAAACTTTCCCACTCAAACTAACACATCCTCAATAATTCCTTCCGGCATAACTAGTGACCTATCTGCTAACTGTAGAGTGATTGTAGTAGGTATAAGCACCCCCAATCCGAGTTTCTTGAACAAAGAAGATGGCATCAAATTTATACTAGCCCCTAAAATCACACAAGGCTCTACCAACTTCTTGTTTTCCAAGAGACACAGAAATTGTGAAACTCCCAGGATCCTTCAACTTAGGAGGAAGTTTACTCTGAACCCTGGCACTGCACTCTTCAGTAAGTGCAACTATTTCTAACTCTGCATGTCTTCGTTTGTTTGCCACAATATCTCTGACATACCTTGCATACTTAGGCACTTCTTGCAAAATTTCCACCAAAGGTAAATTCACACTCACTTGGCTCAACATATCTAAGAATCTTTTGTACTTAGCATCATCTTTTTGCTTCTGCAGTCTTTATGGAAACGAAGGTGGTGGCCTTGTCTCAATTACTGGCTCGGGTCCTTTATCATCTCTCTCATTCCCCTCAACTGGCTTGGGAACTAATTCTCCTTCAGGATGAGCTGTATTCTTCTTTTTCTTTGGAACTTCTTCTAGTACTCTTCCATTTCTCAAGGTAATTGTATTGACTTGAGACTTAGTATTAGGATCAGTATCACTCGGAAGAGCCCCTACTGGTCTGGTATTTTGGGCACTGGCAAGTTGTCCCATTTGGCGTTCCAAATTTCTCATTGCTGATGTTTGGGCCTGCTGATCATCCATTAATTTTTGATTAAAAACTAGTTGGTCGGCCATCATTCTCTTCATAATCTCTTCAAGGCTAGATGGTTGTTCAGCCTGAGGTGGTCTGTATTGTTGTTGAGGTGCTTGAGGCCTGTATTGATTCTGAGTGCCTTGATTTCCACCCCAAGAGAAGTTTGGGTGGTTTCTCCAGTTGGGATTGTAAGTGTCCCCATACTGATTTGTTTGGCCTCGATTTGCATTACCCACAAAATATACAGACTCTGGATTTTCTGGGCATAGATTGCTCATGTGAGCCTCTCCACAGACTTCACAAAATACCTGAACCTGTTGCACTGGTTGCACTGGCTGGTCTTGTTGCTTGTTAATCATCATGGTCATCTGATTGACTTGGTTAGTCAGTATAGAGATATGTGCTGACAATGCTGAGACAATATCTAATTCAAGAACCCCTGGTGACTTTTGGACCATATTCCTACCCATCTCTCCTTGCCAATCCGGATTGCTTTTGGAGAATTTATTCAATAATGCAAATATTTCGTCATAGTTCTTCTCCAATACTTGACCTCTAGCTGCATCATCTACCACAATCTTTGTTTGGGGATGGATCCCTTCTATGAAAGTGTGAACTAACACTTCGTTCGTCTAATTATGATGAGGACAGTCTCTGAGTAGCCCCTTGAACCTTTCCCATGCTGAGTGTAATGATTCTCCTGTTTTTTGTTTAAAGGACACTATCTCACTTCTGATCTTTGTAGTCTTGCCTGAAGGGAAGAACCTTGCCAGAAATTTTCTTTCCAAATCATTCCATGATGTAATGGAATTAGCTGGTTCTGCCTTTAGCAATCGCTTTGCTTCGCCCAACAGAGAGAATGGAAAAAGTGGGAGCCTCACATAATATGGCGTGACCCCGTTAGTGATATAAGTATCACTAATCTACAAGAAGTTCAGAATGTGTTGTTGTGGATCCTCGTGTGGAAGGCCCATAAACTGCCCGTTTGCATGAAGTAGCTGGATCATGCTCTATTTCAGCTCAAAGTGCCCCGTGATTCTGGGCTTCACGATGCTGGAGGTAACATTAGCAATACTGGGCATTGCTACCACCTGAACAGCCATATGTTGCTCCTCTGCCATGTTCACAGGAAATTGAACGAGTTCTTGAATATTGTTTGTATCCCTTGCTTCCCTCAACCTCCTGTGAAATGTTCTCTCAGGTTCGGGGTCAAAGCCGTCATGTCTGTCTTGGCTTCTGACCTTATGCATTCAATCAAAATTCCTGAGATTAAAGCAACAATCAAGTACCGTTAGACTAGACAAATCAATAATTAAAGCAAAAACTAGAAAGTAGTCTATATTCAAGTCCCCGGCAACGGCGCCAAAAACTTGTTGCTCCCAAACGCACATGCAAGTATACGTGGTCGTACAAGTAATAGAATGATAAGTTGAGTGTCGAACCCACAGAGACTTGTATAAACTACTTACTAAATCACTATAATTGTTATTCAATCAAGCCAAAACAAAAATCCGGGAATGTAACTATATTTTACTACGATTCTAAGAAATAACTAATTATCAAGTAACGAGTTGATTGTTGTGTGTTAAATAGAGACAAATATTCCATGGTTGTGATCGATTCACCATTCGTATTGTGTTCTAATTAACTCTCCCTTTCATATAATTCACTCATGGTTGCTAATTAATCGAAAATTGCTCTCATATCCTTCTCCTGAAGCACTACTCGCCTATTCTCAATGGATTAACACCTATATTCCTATGAAATTAATCTATCAGAACGCATTAAGATTACGATATCTAATTAAGCACGGTGACTAGGTATATTTCTATCCTAACCACAAATCTGCTCCCCTAAAGGGTTAAGATCGCGCTCTCTTCAACTCTTCTCTAATCTATACAAGGCTTTCCCAAGCATAGCATAGATAGTATATAAAACCTAACTGCTGGACAGACAATTAAGCAGTTAAACACAAAATTGAAGAAACAACCATATATTGAGTGAACTATAATCAAGGTTAAGCTAATGTCGAAAAACAATATTCATAGTTAATGTAACGACCCGATCGGTCGTTTTGAGATCTAGCATGTCGTTCACCGGTTTGAGGCCATGAGAAGCTTAATTTTAGGTATTGTGACTTGTACACATGGTCGGAATTGAAATTCGGAAAGTTCGGGTGGATTTGGAAAGAAATATTCTCATTTCAGAATCCTTAAGTTGGAAGAATCAACTAAGATTGGAATTTTGAGTAAACGACCTTCGAATCAGGATTCAAAGGTTCCAGCAGATTCGTATGATGATTCCGGACTTGGGAGTATGTTCGGATCGAGAGTCGAATAACCCCGGGAGCATTTCAGCGCATATTATGGAAGATAGCATTTTAGAAAATTTTCATAAATTTGGGTTGGAAGGCGTTTCAGTGTTATAGATGTTTGTTTGGGATTCCGAGCCTGGGAATAGCTCCGTATGGTGATTCTTGGAGTTGGGAGCGTGATCGGAAGTGAATTCGGATGTCCGTAGGTCATTTTGAAGTCATTTGGCTAAAGATAGAAATTTGAAGGTTAGTGAGAAGTTTGACCGAGAATTTGACTTTTTGATATCGGGGTCGGATTCCAATTCCGAAAGTTGGATCAGGTTCGTAAGTTCAAATATGACTTGTGTGCAAAATTTGGGGTCAATCGGACGTGATTTGGTAGGTTTCGGCATCGGACATAAAAGTTTAAAATTTCAAAACTCATAAAGCTTGAATTGGAGTGTGATTCATGATTTCGACGTTGTTTGATGTAATTTGAGGCCTCGGGCGAGTTCGTATCATGTTTTGGGACATGTTGGTATAATTAGTTAAAGTTCATAAAGCTTGCATTCTGGTTTCCAGAAAAGTTAACCATTCATGATTTGAACATTTTATTAGAAAGTTATGATCGATTGAAGATGGATGGTGGAGCAGTTTCGATAGAATTTTTTGATGCATGGAGCCTACTTTAGAAGCTCATATCTCGGAATATATAAAGAGTTATATGGTTTACAACCTATAAAATGAAAGATCTTCGAGTCTAGTTTCTATATATTCAAACCGTTTGTCATTTGGGTATTTCTACAAGGAGATATGGGCGTTTTAACAGAAGATGTACAGCAGGAAAAAATTATAATAGGATGTACAACCTGCACAGCGCAAGGTACAACTCGATGAAGCCTGGGCAGATTGTTTTAAACACGAGTTTTGGCCCATTTCTTTCATTTGGCTTGGACGGTTTTGGAGATTTCAAGGAGGGATTTTCACCAAGCAACACTAGGTAAGTGATTCCCACCTATTTCAAGTTAAATACTTGGAGTATATATATATTTAACATGGAAATTCATTGAAAATTAGTGAAAACTTGGGATTTTGGTAGAAAAACTATAATTGGTAATTTTGAATTTTGACCATGAATTCGAGCATGAAAATTAGAGTAAATTATATATTTGAGTTAGTAAGGCCTTGTGAGGAGGAATTTTCCCCATAGGTGAACTAATTGAATACGTGCTATTATTTGTGGGGGCTACGTACGCACGAGGTGATGGGAGTCTGTGCGTAGCTACTAATATGCTATGTCCGGATAGTCTAGGACCCACTAGCATGCTTTACTTGTTGTACTTGTGACCTTGACAATATAATATCATGTGATGCTGTAAATTAATAATTAAATCTCTAAGAAGGATAGAGTTTATTTTTCTTAATCATCTAGAAGGAGAATTGATTCCACCATGGATAACTGTATTCCGGATAAGTCTATAATATTTGAAACCCTATCGAATTTGGCAAGTAAGTTTCTAGAAAAAGCTTTAAATACTAATTTCATGTTCAATTTAAAGAGAATTCTATCACTTTTTGAATAGCTAATTTTCCTGATAAAATGTGGTTTATTTATGTGAATATTGTATCTATGGGTGCCTGAGTCGCATGTATGATTCACGAGCAGGATAACCTTATTATTATTATGTATGATCGCGTCGCATGATCGATTCACGAGCGGGGAAGATAGATGCATCTATGGTTAGAGCCGTTCGACCCTCGGCAGTGCACATTTTATTATTGTTGGTCCGCGCGGTTCGACCCTCGGCATTGTTTGCGCATGACATTTGCTGCATACTTCTTGTGATCTTTTTAGCTGCTTACCGTCCTGGAATTCATGAATCTGCAACAGAAATGACGAGGAGTTTTAAAGTTGAAAATAAATGAGGAGAAGTAGTTATTTCCTATCATTACTTGTTAAATTTTCTGTGATATTCATGCTCAGTGCCTCCCTTTATTTTTATTAAATTGACTTCTAGCAAGTGTCTAATTCGACCGCTCGTCACTACCTCTCTGAGGTAAGGCGGGATACTTACTGAGTACACGTTGTTTTCGTATTCATGCTACACTTATTGTGCATTTTTATTGCACAGGTACTTTCACAGCGATGTGGCTGACTTGGAGACTTAGACGAGCTGCACCATCGGGAGACGACCCGCAGCCGACAGAGTCTCCCTCATATTGTATTTATTTTCATTTTAAATTTCTTGTCCAATTTTTATTTCGGACAAGCTTTGTAGTATTTGTGACATTCTTAGAATTTGCTCATGCACTTGTGACACTGGGTTCTGGGATGTGTTTAGGATGTATTTTATTTAAATGGAACAGTAAGCCATCATAGTTACTTAATGGGTTTTAATCATTTATTATGCAATAAAATGAAAAATAACAATTTCAGAAATACTAAAACAAGAAATTTCACTTAACCATTAAATGATTTGCTTGCCTGACAGTGGTGTCCGGCGCCATCACGACCTTAGGGATTTTGGGTCGTGACAACTTGGTATCAGAGCACTAGGTTCCCTTAGGTTTCACGAGTCATGAGCAAGTCTAGTAGAGTCTTACGGATCGGTACGGAGACGTCTGTACTTATCTTCGAGAGGCTACAGAGCTGTTAGGAGTACTTCCCTTCTTGATTCCTCATCGTGCGATTTGATTCCTTTAAAGCTTATGCCTATGTTTCTTCCTACTCAATCTTACGCGTCGCGAAGCGCTTGCTATGAATCAATTTGAGGAATTGAATGGTGCTACGGATAGGGTGCGTGATATTTTCCATGCATAATTGGTTAGGGTTGTTGTTGTTGCCCCCCAGAAGGATAATATGTTGTTTTAGCTCAGTAGCTGTGTTTCTGAGAGCCTTGAGGCTATGCTCAGGTAGTGATGATGCTAATAATTGGTTATCGCGTGATGTGGGTGTGATGGTAGGATGCTTGCCCATATGTAGGGGCAAAAAAAATGACTTGAAGGGAGGTCTTCTCAGAGCGTGATTTTGAGATTTCAGCATTTTAGTTCCGGCGGAGGAAAGGCAATTGAACTATAACTGGCCAGGTTTTGGATTGATAAAGTAGTAAGACTTGGTTTTATCAAGAGAGGTGGAGTTATCATCTGTGATGTGGTATCGCTGTTTTGATCGAATAGAATGTGTTAAGTTCGTCGGTGCTATGGTTTCTTCGGTTGCATTGGATCAGAGTATTGTGAAGTAGTATTGAAGAAACGGCTGTCAGAGGTCGTGGTGTGCGGTGGTTCAGTATTGAATAAGTATTTCTAATAAAGTCATCTCGAGAAAGATGATCATCGGAGAGTTTGAAGTTGTGGTGATCTGCTGGTTTAAGTGCTACAGGGAGTGATATTGAATTGAGGCAATAATTGGGCAGCAAATGAGGAAGGAAGATATGTGAGAAGTGCTAGGCGGTGGTTCCATTTCTTAGAGTCCAGGTGTAAGGAAAGGAAGTCAAGTAGTTGCTTGCAGGAATGAGTTGAGCTAAAGTGGGAGAGCGACAGCATAGTGGTGAACCAAAAGATATTGTAGCGCATTTAGTAGATGTCCATGAGGAGCGAACGGACTGGTAAAGTTGGTGAATGAGAACATGCTTAGGCTGGGGTATTGATGTTGTAGAGAGTGTTCAGTACAACGTCGTTGGAAGGTGTCAGTTGGTGATTTCCACAGGTGGGTTATCTCCTGTGAGCAAGTTAGCGGTCATGTGGTTGGCAAGTTTCTACAAGGATTTCTAGTGGCTATTCGGTAGGAGGCCGAATATGTGAGTGATGCTAGAGAATTTGAGTATTCAAGAAGTGCTAACAGGAGAATTTAGAAGAATTTGACGAGTTGGTTGAGCAAGGTCATGTCAGCAATGAAGAAAGAATTTCGGTGGGTTCTAGAGTGGTGCAAGGAGTAGCTTCAGGCTAAGTGGGAGAGTCCCACCGCCTGCAATTGGGCTGCAGGATTATCTTCTCATGGGGGTTGCGGATTGTCGGCATATTGGCAAGTTATTACAGCTAAGGAATAAAGTGGTAATTGAGCATGGGATTTGATAAATATGTGCAAAAGTTGGTCCTATTGGACCAGGGTTAGGTTTTGGGAGATTCAGAATTTATGCTTAAGGCATAGGCGAGTTGTAAGGGTAGTGACTCAGTCACGTGCTTCATTGATAAGGTGTGCATGTGATAGAAGAGCCTTGGAGTTGATTGTATTCGGGGCCAGTTAGAGTGGGTGACTCTTGATAGCGGTCCTAACGAATTCGAAGGCTAAGAATGCGGTGTTTAAGGGTTTCATGCAGCAGATGATTAAGAATCGAGCTTTTGCAGTGTAATTTCTAAGAAAGGGAAAATGGTTGGGGTGTTCTATGTTATTTTCAGCGTGCATGATAGTATTGGAGGAAGGAGAGAAAATGAACTCCAGATTTGGAGAAAGAGTATCAGGAGGGGTATATTAGTTGGAGTTGTGAATGCGCACAAGGAGGGTGTGAGACGGTTTGTGGGATTGAGACAGTGTGGTCTCATGAGTCAAGGCCACTCGGGATGAGTGAGGATTGAGTTTGTTATGAGTTGAATGGGGTTACTATTATTTCTGAGGAAATTAAGGATAATTAAAAAGAAGATAGATTGGTTAGCCATGGTTGAAATGGCACATGTACGACAGTCATCAATTTCGTTAGTGTGATTAAATTATGCATGTGGTTTGTTCCGGTGTGTGCGAGGCTTGTCGGCCGCCGTAATAGATCATAATTGGAAGCATTCAAGTATTATGGCTTGTCAGGTGTAGGCGGATCCCGGAAGGATCATGGGGGTATAGATTATTCCCTGAGGATTTGCCTGTTCTATGATTTTGAGAAGTCACTCGTGTGTTGTTATGGTTCTCTTGAATTGAGGTAAGAAAAAGGTTTCTATATGATGGAGTGTTCCCCCCTATTAGTGGTTCAGGAGTTATGATGGAATTCTTGCGCCATCTCGTATTGGCATGTTAGGTAGTAAGCAGTATGGAACTGGAAGTAAGGATCGAGGTTGTGGGTCGGTGTTGACGAGGATGTCATGAGCTCGGATGAGCAAGAAAAGGGATTTGAATGTTTAGAGTAAGCAGGTGTTGACTTCAGCGTCACCTGAGATCGATGTTTGGTGAAAGAGTCTTTGCACCCTGGTTATGGGTTCTTGAATTGTTTTACAACGTTAGTGTGACGGCGGTGGATGTGCAAACTTGTTGCCTTGTGTGGAAGGTCGTGGAAGCGTGACCGCGGGAAGATTGCATACGTGTGACTTGAAGTCACCTGCTGGATTGAAAAATTAGACCGAGTTTGAGGAAGTGCAATGTTTCTTATTTGAGAATGTATGCCAGGAAAGCGTTCATTTCACCTTTGTTGTGAGTTGTGGGGTGTTGTCCCAGCTATGATGGTGGTTCTTTCGTGTTGTGAGAAGAAATGGGTTATTATGGATCCAGGAAAGGCTATCAGCCTAGTTTAGTGCGAGCGGAATCGAAAGAGTTGTGAATGGATTCAATGTGGTTGTGAGATCCAAGTGAATCAGGTGTGTTCATTTCATTATAGTGCTTCTCAAGGAGGGGTGTTGGAATATCAGATGTTGTTCCGTCTTCGTCAAATTCATGTAATATTACGATTGTGCCGTATAAGTTGTGAAACGGCTTGATAAATCCCTATGTATTGAGCCCCCGTGTAGTGATGATTTTATGTGAGCAGGAGAGATCTTGAGGTTCAGAGTGTGTATATATATATCGCACCTCAGTTGTGCTTAAGTTTGGTAGCATATGGCTCAATCAGTCTCCCCAGGATGGTATTATGCACTTAGCGTGCTTGTGACCGATATTCAGTAATTTTTAATAGTGAGCAATTCAGCTCACTGTGTATCCCCTTAAGTGAATTTTATGATTGGATCGGGTTGCGCGCCGCAACAGTGTGATGTTGAGTACGGTTCCCTATAATTATTTTTCTTGTGTTTTACTTCCTATTTTTTTAGGAAAGTTCATATTAGTTGTGTGAGTCGAGTAGTCCCTTCCTTAGTCATTTCCTTACGTATCATGTTCGAGTTGTGGCATATTGGCGCATTGTGGCATCGTGTGAGACTGATGGTCATGTCTGGGAGTGATTTGTTGACTGAGCAGTTCACACTGGGTGAGACGAGATTTCTGGATTAGGGATCGGTGAGATAAGGTTATGTGGAGTATATTACTGGACAATTACCATTATTTGGTTCGTAATGAGATGATAATTTTAGTCAAGGGGAAAGATTCAATGTTTGGTTAACTCTGAAATTGGTCAAAAATATCTACACGTCTCCTCCGTTGTGGTGGTATCGCTAGCATTATAGCATGATGTGTATATATATATATATATATATATATATATATATATATATATATATATATATATATATATATATATATCATAAGGTGTATTGGGAGCATCAGATTCGTAAAATTTTGGGCTATTAAGGTTCAGGGAATGTCATTGTGGTTGGATGATGAGATATGCGGTGTATGGTGCTAAATTCAGCAAAGGTATGCAGTCATATTTTGGTACCTTTTTTGGTAGTTGATACGGTGTTTATATATTGGAAACAGGCCTGGCAAAGAAATTTCAAGTGTTAGAACTGGGTTATGAGCTTATTGTATGGATAAAAGAGGATATGTTCATATTTGATCAAGCTAATGTGCTCAACGGGGTTGTGGTAGCACGGGCAGGTGCACGAGGTGTTACACAGTGATTTCAGGTAACTCAAGAGCAGTTCTTGGCACGTTCGAGGACGAACGTGTGTTTAAGTGGGAGAGAAAGTAATGACCCGACTGGTCGTTTTGAGCTCTAGTACGTCGTTCAGCGGTTTGAGGCCATGAGAAGCTTTATTTCAGGTATTGTGACTTGTACGCATGGTCGGAATTGAAATTCGGGAAGTTCGGGTGGATTTGGAAAGAAAAATTCTCATTGCGGAAGCCTTAAGTTGGAAGAATCAACTAAGATTGGAATTTTGAGTAAACGACCTCCGAATCAGGATTCAAATGTTTCAGCAGGTTCGTATGATGATTTCGGACTTAGGCGTATGTTCGAATCGGGAGTCGGATAACCCGGGAGCATTTCGGCTCATATTATGGAAGATAGCATTTTAGAAATATTTCATAAATTTGGGTTGGAAGGCGTTTCAATGTTATAGATGTCCGTTTGGGATTCTGAGCCTGGGAATAGCTCCGTATGGTGATTCTGGAGTTGGGAGCGCGATCGGAAGTGAATTCGAATGTCCGTAGGTTATTTTGAAGTCATTTGGCTAAAGATAGAAATTTGAAGGTTTTTGAGAAGTTTGACCGAAAGTTTGACTTTTTGATATCGGGGTCGGATTCCAATTCTGAAAGTTGGAGCAGGTACGTAAGGTCAAATATGACTTGTGTGAAAAATTTGGGGTCAATTGGACGTGATTTGGTAGGTTTCGGCATCGGATGTAGAAGTTTGAAATTTCAAAGTTCATAAAGCTTGAATTGGAGTGTGATTCATGATTTCGACGTTGTTTGATGTGATTTGAGGCCTCGGGCGAGTTCGTATCATATTTTGGGACATGTTGGTATAATTGGTTAAGGTTTCGAGGGCCTCGGGTGGATTTCGGAAGGTTAACAGAATGAATTTCGGACCAAAGAGTTGCTGAAATTCTCTGCAAAAAGCTGTTTTGACAGCAACTAGTGCAATCACGGAGCTAAATTTGGAAGCTTATATCTCAAAATTTATAAGGAATCTGAAACTTTGTAAAACAAAAAAGTTGTAGCTCTTGCATTCTGGTTTCCAGAAAAGTTAACCATTCATGATTTGAACATTTTATTAGAAAGTTATGATCGATTGAAGATGGATGGTGGAGCAGTTTTGATAGAATTTTCTGATGCATGGAGCCGATTTTAGAAGCTCATATCTCGGAATATATAAAGAGTTATATGGTGTACAACCTATAAAATGAAAGATCTTCGAGTCTAGTTTCTATATATTCAAACCGTTTGTCATTTGGGTATTTCTACAAGGAGATATGGGCGTTTTAACAGAAGGTGTACAGCGGGAAAAAATTATAATAGGATGTACAACCCGCACAGCGCAAGGTACAACTCGATGAAGCCTGGGCAGATTGTTTTAAACACGAGTTTTGGCCCATTTCTTTCATTTGGCTTGGACGATTTTGGAGAGCTCAAGTGGGGATTTTCACCAAGCAACACTAGGTAAGTGATTCCCACCTATTTCAAGTTAAATACTTGGATTAAATATATATTTTAACATGAAAATTCATTGAAAATTAGTGAAAACTTGGGATTTTGGTAGAAACCTAGAATTGGTAGTTTTGAATTTTGACCATGAATTCGAGCATGAAAATTAGAGTAAATTATATATTTGAGTTAGTAAGGCCATGGGTAGATTTATTCTTCGAGAAATTGCGGAATCCGGGCACGTGGGCCCGAAGGCATTTTGGTCAATTCTTCGAGCGGAGTTGGGAATTTATGTAATTTGAATTGTTACAAGTATTAAAATGAATTTTTATTGGTTTTCCCGTTATTTGGATAGTTTTGGGGCGTTGTGCATCAATTGGAGTCGTCGGAAGGGCTTGGAGGCCGGTTATGAATCTTCGGAGCGAGGTAAGTCTCCTTTCTAACCTTGTGAGGGGGAATTGTCCCCATAGGTGAACTAATTGAATACGTGCTATTATTTGCGGGGTCTACGTACGCACGAGGTGACGGGAGTCCGTGCGTAGCTACTAATATGCTATGTCCGGATAGTCTAGGACCCACTAGCATGCTTTACTTGTTGTACTTGTGACCTTGCCAATAAAATATCATGTGATGCTGTCAATTAATAATTAAATCTCTAAGAAGGATAGAGTTTACTTTTCTTAATCATCTAGAACGAAAATTGATTCCACCTTGGATAATGGTGTTCCGGATAAGTCTATAATATTTGAAACCCTATCGAATTTGGCAAGTAAGTTTCCAGAAAAAGCTTTAAATACTAATTTCATGTTCAATTTAAAGAGAATTCTATCACTTTTTGAATAGCTAATTTTCCTGATAAAATGTGATTTATTTATGTGAATATTGTATATATGGGTGTCTGAGTCGCATGTATGATTCGCGAACAGGATAACCTTATTATTATTATGTATGACAGCGTCGCATAATCGATTCGCGAGCGGGGAAGATAGATGCATCTATGGTTCGAGCCGTTCGACCCTCGGCAGTGCACATTTTATTATTGTTGGCCCGTGCGGTTCGACCCTCGGCATTGTTTGCGCATGACATTTGTTGCGTACTTCTTGTGATCTTTTTAACTGCTTACCGGCCTGGAATTCATGAATCTGCAACAGAAATGACGAGGAGTTTTAAAGTTGAAAATAAATGAGGAGAAGTAGTTGTTATTTTCTATCATTACTTGTTAAATTTTATGTGATATTCATGCTCAGTGTCTCCCTTTATTTTTATTAAATTGACTTCTAGCAAGTGTCTAATTCGACCTCTCGTCACTACCTCTCTAAGGTTAGGCGGGATACTTACTGAGTACACGTTATTTTCGTACTCATGCTACACTTATTGTGCATTTTTATTGCACATGTACTTTCACAGCGATGTGGCTGACTTGGAGACTTAGACGAGCTGCACCATTTGGTCGGCCCGCAGCCGATAGAGTCTCCCTCATATTGTTTATTTTTATTTTAAATTCCTTGTCCAATTTGTATTTCAGACAAGCTTTGTAGTATTTGTGACATTCTTAGAATTTGCTCATGCACTTGTGACACCGGGTTCTGGGATGTGTTTGGGATGTATTTTATTAAAATGAAACAATAAGCCATCGTAGCTACTTAACGGGTTTTATTCAGTTATTATGCAATAAAGTGAAAAATAACGATTTCAGAAATGCTAAAACCAGAAATTTCACTTAACCATTAAATGAGTGGCTTGCCTGACAGTGGTGTCCGGCGCCATCACGACCTTAGATATTTTGGGTCGTGACAGTTAATCACAACCCCAGAACAATGGGTGCTTAGCCACTCATGATATAATCAAACAATTGCAAAAGTGTTGAATTAATTGTAAATACTAGAAAAGATGAAGAAAATTGAGAATCCTTTGCTTCCTAACAATTCAGGGTGTGTTTTTTCTCCAAAGTGGCGTCAATCTCTCCAAAAATAGATTTAGTCTTGCTTTTATACGTGTTGGATAGGTCTAGGGTCGAATAAACCGTGTCCCGAGCAAAATAGGCAAAATTCCCGTCTCCGGCGCCCTAGGTAGCGCCGGACGCCCACCAGAGCGCTACTCACAAATTGGTTACTGCCCACAGCGCCACAGGTGGTGCTAGGCTCTGCCTGTGGCGCCCAATTTCGCAATTTTCCCGATTTCGTCCATTTTGGCTCTAATTTTGCGTGTTTCGCCCCCAATTGCTCCCGAATCATTCCTACACGTAAAAACATTTCAAATTTATATAAATCATCACATTTAACATCCTAAATTCGCGAAACAAAAGTAAAATATGAGGCGATATACATAGAAATATATATACTTTAAGCTAAACATCAACAGCTGCTTGTAGATAAATATATTTCAATAAAGTACTAAATGGAGTGAAACAGATTATCTATAACGGAGTAATAAATAAATATCCACAGTGTAATATTTTCGTAACAAAAATGTCAAACTTTATTATGTTTCTTTTCCCCTGTCCAAAACATCACAAAATAGATACTACTATGATCTTTTAATGGTTGGATTTTGTGTCGCAAACATAATCTGAATTTATTATGTACATTAGATGTGTTAAGATCAAGCTAGCGTATTAATGCCGCCCCATCTTTTCCTTTGACCAATCACCAACTTGAATTAGATTCTTTTTTCTTTACAACTATTATCATTGGAACGGCAACCAATAATTTCAAACAGATTCGTTATTTCCTTTTCTCAAACAATAGTTATTTCTCAAAAACAAGAAATAAATGAGTTTTGAACATTTGAGTACATTATAGTCACACATTATTGTAAATACAAAATCTTCATATATAAATTATTTACACAATAAATTCATTCCAAAAACTGCCATGCAAATCGAAGAAGGTAATTAACTGAGATAAAATTGTTCTTCTATGAAAACATTAGGATCTTAGTATATATAAACGAAGAGGAAACCAACATCAGCAAAAAGACATTAAGTTCACGCCAAATTGCCATTCAACGACCAACTATTCACAAAACCGCGTTTTACACAAGAAATCTCTACTTTTTTTTTTAATTAATAGGTCATACTAATTAAATCATGCTTAGATTAGACACCCTAACTACATATAGTTCAGCCAAATAGGATCATCATCTTTTTTATATGTTGTTGTCTTTTAAGAGTTACTTGCAGTGTATATTGAAATGAGTGAATATTCTTGAGATTTATATTTAAGTGAATCGTGTTTTTTTTAGCCCCTTTGTTACCAAATGTTTTTAAATCATAACCCAACAATAGAAGCTGTACTAGTACAATGAAAATGAATTTAAAAATTGGAAAAAGACTTATCTTGGATAGTGACTCTAGACTAGCTCCCAAGAAAATATAGAGTGGTATATCATATATGTTGTTTGAAATCTAATAAAGAGCTCTTCTTCTTTTTTTGTTAATTTTGATCAACTCAAGGGTGCTGTATTGTTCTTTCCAACATTTTGGTAGCTCTTCGATTTGTACTCTCTGCCTTCTTTTCTTCTTTTTGTTTAAAGAGTTGATGGTAGCCAATATTCACACACTTTTGGTAACTTTTACTCACTGTTCACTGTTCTAAAAAAAACATGAAGCACTAATGGGCCTAAAGCCCATCTGTCAAACAAGAGTCCATCCAAGGCTAATCAGCCCTTTCATATTCCAGCCCATTAAGTCTTGATTAGTTTGTCAAGGGATTTTACCTCGATATACTATAATAGAAACTTATTTACCACTTTTATTTAGGTTCCTTATTAATTACTTTGTATATATCTATTTACAAGTTATATACGAAACCTTAAAAAATAAAAAAATTTAAGATCCCTTAAGTTTAGCCCATTTCCAAAAGCCCTCCCCTACATTTAAGATTCTGTTTCTTTTTTCTCTCTTACTTAATAAACACCCAAAATCTCTCTTTTATTTTTATTGCTCTAGAATCAAGCTGAGAGTAAGTTTTAAATGGTGTTTTCTTTCTTTCTAAAATCTTTATTGTCTATGCCTTGTATATGATACATCAATACCCAAAACAATACTTGATACAGTAGTACTACAATTATAATACGATTATATTAGGTTTTTAGTGTAGAGTTGTGATTGATACTTGAAGAAGCTGAAGATCATAATTGTATCATAATTTTTCATAAATGTAGCACGATTGAATTATAATTGTATGTATCATAATTGTTGCAGGAATTGTATTATAAATGTATAATAATTGTATATTCATTGTATATTATTACCAGTAGTTGTTAGTTCACGACGAATTTTATAGTTTGTATCACAAATATATGATAATTGTATATTAATTTATTAGTATTGTATCGGGTATTATTTTGGGTATTAGTGTATCGGATACAAGTTAGATATAATTGTGATACAAGTATGATATAATATTTTTTAGGATTAACGTATATAATACAATTATCATACAATTTTTGAATATCTATTTATTTTTTAATAATATAAAGTTGTCGGCAATGATGGAAAGAGCGGAGATGAAGATTCTTGGCATAAACAAAGGGATTTTGATATAAAATAAAAAAAGAGAAGAGGAAAGGGAAAAAAAATGATAAAATTGAATCCCTTAATTGAAGGCACTAATAATGGGGTTGGAGCCTTTTAAAGAGCATTGTATATAATTTGTAAGAAAAAATTAAATACTTATTAAAAACTACAAATATAGAGAACATAAGTAAATATGTTTCTAATATAGTATAGCTAGGTAAAAATCTCATTTGTCAAAGGCTAGATACCCAATTTTTTGATTGCTAAGTGTTGGGGATCGTTATACAAAGCCGGTCAGATTTAGTGTTTATTTTTCATAGCCAGTATACATGAATTATACACTGGTTATATATATATATATATATATATATATATAT
>ML261413.1:961-46498 GCA_005239495.1 Nicotiana undulata | reverse complement strand
ATAACCCCACGAGTTAGAATATATGATTTGTTTTAAGATTCGACCCCAAATTGAGGTTGAATCTCCCAAAATTATCAAAAATCCAACTCTACCTAAAATCCATAATTCCTACTTTGATTCCATGTTTTTAGGCCTAGAATCTAGTGATTAGTTGAAGAAATTAAGAGGAAACGAGGTCTAGAGCACTTACCTATGGAGTTCTGGCAGTTGGGGAGCTTGATTTTCGCCTATGGGTGGGTTTGAGGAAGAAGGAGGGAGTGAAAGATGGAAGTGATCCGTAATGGGTCTGTTTTTGGGGTTATTAAAATCACTGGGTGTATTTTCCCTTCGCGTTCGCGAGCTACTGGCCGCGTTCGCGAAGGCTTGGCAGCTGGGACCTATGTGTTCGGGTAACCAGGGCCGCGTTCGCGTAGGTCTGACCCCCTAACCCTCCGCGTTCGTGTGCCACTACCCGCGTTCGCGAAGAACAACCTACCAGACCCCACCCCATAACACTACGCATTCGCGAGAGGGGCGTCGCGTTCGCGTAGAGCAGCCCCTCCACAGCTCCGCGTTCGCGCCCATACCCCTGCGTTCGCGTAGATCAAAACCCAAGCCACACTATTTACCCTTCACGTTCGCGTACCCTTGGCCGCGTTCGCGAAGGGTATCACACCAGACATCAGAAACCTGCAACATCACACCAGATTTTTATGTTTTTCACACCCCGTTAGCTACCCGAAACTCACCCGAGCTCTCGGGGCTCAAAACCAAAAACACACACGACTCCTAAAATATCCTACTGACTTGTTCAAACTTTTAAATCATCAAAATATCATCAAAACCCATGAATCAAACCCCAAAACCAAATTAATCAAACTTAAGAACTTTGAAATTCTAGAATTCACCTCAACACGCCGAACCGGCCTACACCACTCGGAATGACTTCAAATTTTGCAGATAAGTTATGAATGACACAATGGAACTATTCCCGGTCTTAGAATTTCATTCGGACCTCGGGAACATAAAATCACCTCTCAAGCCAAATTTCAAATTCTTTAGAAACCCCACAAGTTCATTAACTCCATTTTTTCCTCATTTCTATCCGAAACCAATCAAATCAAGCTCGTTTTACACCAAATTCCACAGATAGGACAAATAACATATCACAAACCTGTTCCCGGCTCCGGAACCGCAATACGGGCCTGGTAACACGGTTTTGACATAATTATTCATTTTCAAAAGCCTTTATTATTTTCATAAAACAATTTTCTTTAAAAATTCATTTCTCGGGCTTGGGACCTCGGAATTCGATTCCGGGCATATGCCCAAGTCCCATATTTTCCTACGGACCCTCCGGGACCGTCACATCACGAGTCTGGATCCGTTTACCAAAAATATTGACCAAAGTCAACTTTATTCAATTATTCAATTCAAAAATCCCATTTTTATCAAATTTTCACATGGAAGTTTCCCGGCTACCTGCCCTGGCTGCGCGCGCATATCGAGGTAAGATTAATGGAGGCTTTCGAGGCCTTGAAACACAGATTTAGCTGGAATTACTTAGGATGACCTTTTGGGTCATCACAACATGGCAGGTGAATGAGCCAATATTCACCTTTGATATTTCCAACATCCATGGGATTCAATCTCAATTTTAGTTGGTACATTAATTAATGAGAATAAGCAATATAAGAGAATGCGTAAAGAACTTTCTAGTTCTTTAATATTTACCCATGTGAATTCTCTTTTATTTTTGCACATCATACTTGAATTGATACGGCTAAACCAATTACGCCAATTGAATAAATTATCAATATTGATAAACTTCAGGTTTACACCGTGACGTGTGCAATTATCAATGAACTCCAAGGTTATTATGATATGGGGTTTTATATCAATAAACATCCACTTTATTGTGGTATTCTTTTATTTGTGTAGTACAACTGGAGAATAAAGCGGGTAACTTTTGACATACATATTACTCCGCTACAAGTTGTAGTAATAGAAGATATTAAATCTTTCCTTTATTTATAGTCTCAATATAACCAAACCGTTTTCGCGAGTACTTTAGAAACTCAATAAGTTTCTTTGAGAGCTCTCAATTAATTTGGTAATCAATTGTATTCCTCCAAAATAGTAATAATTGGCTCTTTCAGAGCTCTCAATTAATTTGGTAATCAATTGTATTCCTCCAAAATAGTAATAATTGGCTCTTTCAGAGCTCTCAATTAATTTGGTAATCAATTGTATTCCTCCAAAATAGTAATAATTGGCTCTTTCAGAGCTCTCAATTAATTTGGTACTACCACATATTCATTAACATCCATATAGTGAATATCATTTTTAAAGAGAAAGTTATAAATTATGGTCATTGTCAAAATTATATGCAAGATCTGTTTCTTGCATTATTGCTATCCTTTAGTAATCACATTGCCAAAATATTTTGGCGTACAATAGGTACGTGACCAATGACCATTCATGCCATAATAATGACATTATTTTCTTATTTCATCTCAAGCCTTCTCTTAGAGGTGAGTGTGGTATATTCACTACCACTAGCATTTACATATTCTTCCAAGAATGAATACGTATTCATAAATCAGATGTTGTCACATTCACATCATGAATGGACCAAAATCAACTATATGTGATTTATAAATCCAATGTCAAACCGATGACAAATATTACTTTTACAAAGTGAAGGATTATTTTGAGAATCCTTGTTATCCTCATTATCACAATGATGACGATTATAATTTCGTCTATTGCCACGTCCACATCCATTGATACCTTCACAATAATAATTTTGTCTTCTTTCAGACTTATCACATATTGCTATCACATTCTTTTAAGGGGAATGAGAATGAAGCAAATTCAATGGGACGGGTTTTCACTTCTTTGCCCACAATCATACATGAATTGATCATGGCAAGGCATAAAAATTTTACCACTTCGGGTGGTTATTATTTCTTGCAAACTCTATAAGAGTTATAATCAAAGTTTATTGTCTTTGCTTGCATTTAAAATCAACTTATAAAATTTCAAGAATTTAAAAAAAGAAAAATATAGTAAAATACTTACCTTAAATCCAGAATTTAATCATGAAGGAAGTTCATGAAACACTTGACAATCATTATGCTCAATCCCAAAGCTTCTACTCAATTGGTTAGAGTCTCGTGCTGATAACGTGTTATGAAACAATAAAAGAAGAAGAACAATATTGTAGAGAAAGGGAGAAAGGGAATTCTTATTGATTTGGGATGAATTAAAGTGGAATAGGACCCTCTATTTATTGGGAAAGAGTGACTTAACCACCAAGTAAAATCCCTAAGATCTCTTTAAAATATAGACATTCACCTTAAATAGAATTCTATTTATAACAAAAATGCAGTTGTCTTCATTCACTAGCGGGTCGGGTTATGGGTAGTTGAGTTGTGAATCAGGTAGATTAAATTGGGGGTGGGTTATAACGGTAGGGTTGGAAATGGCCAAAAGTATAAGGAAGGCTAAGTTTATATATTTGGCCCTTTTCCCTTTTTCTGGGAAATTAACAGCTATGTTCACTTATAGGTAGCTTATTACAAAAATTGGCCAAATCATAAAATCTTAGTAAAAATTGTGTGGTGCGCCCTATTTGGTCGGCCTCATTTGACCTATACCTATATTTTTAAAATTATTTAACCAATACCCTAATTTTTACAACTTCAGGCGCCTCCTTCTTCCTGCCACATGTGCAAACTTCAGCTTATTTAGTGCTGAAGTTTTTAAAAATGAACTAAATAACTCCAGCATCTTCTGCTGAAGTTTTTGAAAAAACTTTATGACAAAACTAAACTTCGGCTTATTTAGTGTTGAAACTTTTACAAAAGAACTAAATAACTTCAACATCTTCTGCTGAAATTTTTGAAAAAGATTTATGACAAAACTAATGAATCCAAGTTGAAACTTCAACTTATTTAGTGCTGAAATTTTTACAAATGAACTAAATAACTTCAGCAGCTTCTGCTGAAGTTTTTGAAAAGCTTTATGACAAAACTAATGAATCCAGGACAAACTTCAGCTTATTTAGTGCTGATGTTTTTACAAATGAACTAAATAACTTCAGCATAAGATGCTGAAGTTTTTGAAAAAGCATTACGAAAAACTATTGAATCCAGGATAAAACTTCAGCTAAATCATGCTTAAGTACAACAAATAGAGAACAAAACTTAAGCTAGTAGAATGCTTAAGTTCAGCAATTACAAACAACTCCAGGCCCGACTCCTAGAATGTTGAAGTTTTTGTGATTGCCTTTGCTACTTGAGGCCCGTATGCCTGAAGTTTATGCGAAAAATGGGTACGCTTGCCATTTTTTTGCAAAGCGGGTATAAGTTAAAACGTGACACAAAAAGTGAGTATAGATGCAAATGCCCCATTACTAATATTAGTCAAATATTACAACATTAGCCAATTAGTTATTTGTAGCCAAAAAAAGATCAACTTTTTGCTTTCTTTTGAGTGAGTGTTAATTGGGCACATCTCAAGGATCTTGAGTTTCAATTTTGGGATGATTTGGTGGAGTTTTTAGGCAGTTTGAATTGAAAATTCGTAGTAGACGATGAACATGAAAAAATAATATATGTATCACACAGTGTATCATTTGTGTGTCACGTATGTATCATATTTGTATCAAATGTGTATCAATGTATACCCGTGTGTGAGATACCTATGTGATACATGAGTCGAAGAAGAATATTTTGAACTCGATTTTAGCTATGAATTTTGATATCAAATCAATCCTAATCATATCCAATCTTCCTCAAATTTTGTGTATTGACTCATCTATATGTTTTTAATGAATTTCAATCATACCCATTGAAAATGGTCATTTTTTGCTTAGATTTTTGGAATCTTATACACACACACACACACACACACACACACATATATATATATATATATATATATATTGTATATATTGTATTTCATCACATTATTTGCTAGCTTATTTATGAAATTTTCTTTCCGTCTTGCCGCTAATGTTGCTAATCACGCTTAAAAAGATAAGGACATATTTGCGTGTAATTCTTGGAGAGAAAGAATCATATTTATTTGAGTTCTTAATTTTTATATGTGTTTGACTAGTTTTGATAAGTCTATAATTAATAGCTAGGGACGAGTAAGTTATAACTTATTTGGGGCATTTCTATAAGATTTGTTTTTTTTTTTTCTACCAAAAATTGAGACATTGTTCAAGTGGCCGAACTTACTTTCTTCCATTCCTTGTGGAGCGCACCCACCCCTGTACAATTTTGAACTGCAGAATTTAATTAACATAAGAATGAGGAGAGTAGCAGCCGTATTATTTCAAGCTCGTAAAGCTATTGGAGATTTTGATTTGTTCAAAATTGTGCAATCTGAAATCAACCACGAACTCTCCGCTAAACCTTTTCAGGTACATACATTATTTTCATAAAAACCCCATTCTTTTTCTTTGTTTATTTGTCCATTTTTATTGAAATTACCTTCAATATTTAATCTTCACCCAGTTTTTGGTACCACATGGTTTAATGGTATTTTTGAACAAATTGAAGATATGGGGTTGTGGTTATCATTGTATTGTTTCAGTATTTTTGAGTATTCTATCAATAAGGCGGAGCCGGTATACGCCTTATTTGAAGCTTATGTGTTCGGGTTCTAATCGAGTTCCAAATTAATATTTGTACATATTCAATGGATTAAGTTACTGACTTCGGCCGAAACGTAGACGACACTTTAGCTCCGCCCATGTACTTTCATAGTGGAGTTCTAACATTACTTTTTTGGCGGTATTTCGGTCCATTTTATTGAAGTAATATTTTGATACTTTCTCCCCAATTTTGGTATTACTTGAATTTGATATGAAAAGGGGTTCAATGGTGTTTTTGAACAAACCCATGGGCGTGGGAGGTAGCAGATGCCCATGGAATAGTCGAGGCGCGGATAAATTGTCCCGGACACCACCGCTTAAACAAAAACAAACAAGTAGTCCTTGAAAGAAAATAGTCCTTTTCTTGGTATTTATTTGTCCATTTTATGGAAATTATCTTCATATATATGTTTCACCCAATTTTTGGTACCCCATGAAGTTGATGTGGGAAGGGTTTAATGGTATTTTTGAACAAGTTCAAGATTTGTGCAGTAGGTTAATGGCTATAGTTGAATTATGATGAATCATCTTTGTATTCTGTAAGGAGACAAACGATTTATATATTTGATCTTAACTAGTTCGGGATGGATCACTAGTTGATTGATCGAGTTATTGTGATTGAAAGTGAGATTTTCAGGTGATTAGCTTACCCAAATTCTGATAAGATATGGACATTGGGCCTAACTCAACCCCAAAAGTTAGCTTATGAGGCGAGGATTGCCCAAGCCATATAAGGAGACCAAGTCCCCCATCCCTTAGCCGATGCGGGAGACTCAACACCCCCCTCACGCCCAGGCCACAACATTATATGGGGCCCAACATCGGTGAAACAAAGAATTGGGATGGGTCCGACTCTGATACCATGATAAAATATGGAGATTGGGTCTAACTCAACCCTAAAAGCTAGTTTATGAGGTGAGGATTGCCGAAGCCATATAAGGAGACCAAGTTCCCCGTCCCTTAGCCGATGTGGGAGACTCAACAAATTCAAGTGTAGGAAGTAATTCTGGTAAATTTTTATTATATATAGTTTATCATACTTTTAGTGTTAGTCCGATGCAGTAGATTTTGCATACTTTTTATCATAAGTAATCAAGTAACTCATTCAAATATTCCGTCGCTAAATGGTAAAAACAATTTGTTAATAAAAAGAATCAAGATGATGTCAAGTTAAAGCAAGCGAATCGGAGAGAGAAAGCAACAACAATAGTGCAAAGAGCAGCAACACACTAGCAAAACAAAAGCCTATGTCTTAGAGAAGGCTCTCTTAAGTATTCCACGAAGTCGGCTAAAGTATGACAGTGGTGTTCCTTGTTACCAAAACCGAAAAGTTTTTTTCTTTCTTTTTTCCCGAGGGACAAAAAATAAAGCTGCTATAACATCAATACATGGTGGAAGAAGTGTTGATGATGGATTGATGGCTGCATTCACCTTATGTCTTGTATAAAACTTTTTTCATCTGTTCCTCTGCTATCTATTTTCCCTTCAAAGACACATTAGTTCAGCCTATAGAAGCTGAAATCTTGAAATCACCTTTATTATGGTCGATGGGTAACTATGCTGCAATTTATAGCTGTTCTTTGTGTAGACTATCTGAGCACTTTTTAAGTTTTGTTTTCCTTTCAGAATGATGAAACTAGAAGCTTTGGAGGTTTTGTTGTAGATTGGGATTCACCACAATCTCAAGATGTGTTTCTACGCAGGAGATGGGAATCAGGGGAGGAAGTTGCTGTTTCTGCTTTATTGGGTGCTGAGAGCTCTCATGAAAATGTTAAGTTTCCCAAGGAAGCTTTCATGAAAGTAGGTGTGAAGAAGCCCGGCTTGAGTTCCGTGCTAGAGTTTGATTGTGTGGCAACTGCACAAGCTGGTGATGGTTGTAACTTTGAAATTCAAAATGTGAACTACATTCCATCATCAGCCCTGGATTCTTCAGCCTTCAAAGGTCCCTCGTTCAGGTACTTTTGTCCTCTTAAGCATTGTCGTACAGTTTTTGCTTTGGGGAAGTGGGAGCTCAGCTTTGGACTCATACGTTTACTGTAGTTGGTTATTCTGATTTTATTTTCAAAATTTGGGAAAACGGCTTGTTGTTTCTTCAAGCCCGTATGCATGTCAAGATGTGCCTTTTCCTTGCGTTCTTTATTGCTTCTTGTGAAGCTCCTTAAGTTTTCTCCTAGACATGCATGTCGAATTTGTCGACCCCTGTTCACCTCGCCATATTATGAATCCTGATGTTCTACCTGACCAGGCCGAAATGGAGGTCGTAACTGATTTTAGCCAACTGCAACCATTTAGGACTGTCGTAGATTGCAGTGTTGGTGAAAGAAAATCTTAAAATTATCCTTGGAAGTACTAGTTCGAGTTTTTAAAATTCTAAAGGTGGCATTTAATTTAAGCGCTAGAAGGTTTGTGTTTTTATATTGGCCCCACCTTGTGCATCCAAGTCATGATGGTCTGCCGTCTGAGCATTTCATTTAAACACTTAAAAAACCCTTCAAGGTATCGTTCAAACTATTCGTTTGAGTTTTTGAATGCTTACATCTGTTTCTCGAGATGCTTTTGATGTTGTGCGTCCCTTTTGTTGCTCCAACAATTCGTCTTGGCTTATTTTGTGACAGTCTCATGTGTCGCTGGTTGCATTTACTTCAAGAATGGCCTATTCAGTTTCTTGCATCATATTTCTGTTCAAACATTATGATCATTAATGAGTTCTTTTCTTGTGTCCCTTATTCAGTTTTTTCAGTTCATTAGATCAGAGACTTCAAGATGAGCTCTACAAATATCTAGAAGCAAGAGGAGTTAATAAAACTTTCGCGGATTCGCTCTTACTCCACCTGCACAAAAAGGAGCAAGGTCAATACGTCGATTGGCTACACAAATTGCAAGCTGTTGTAACACCAAGTGATGACACGGACAACACTCCACGCGAGATATAAATAAAGGGCAGCCCGGTGCACTAAGCTCCCGCTGTGTGCGGGGTCCGGGGAAGGGCGACCACAAGTCATTGCTGCAGGAAAACTCTTCTGGTTAGCTTGCAGTTTTTACCTGGTTTCTGTAAACCCATTCTCGTTGTACTGAAATAGAGATTTAATTTAAACGGCTAGATACAACTGGGTACTGGAATTATGTAAAAGGTTCAAGAAATGTAAGTTGAGTGGAACATACATTATTTTGTTGAAAGAGAGTATCCCGTAATCACGCAGGGTCCGGCAAAGGGTCGCAGTCAATGGGGTGTGATGTAGAAATTCTATTCTGAAGCAAGCACTCATGGCTGCTCCCACGGCTCGAACCCGTGACCTATAATTAACATATAGATAATTTTACCATTGTTTCAAAGTTGCCCTTTACCATAAGTCACTATACTATATTTTGTGGGGGAAAAGGGTCATTCAATTTTGCTTAAGTATTGCACAAGGTTTTTTTTTTTTTTTTGGTTCCCACCCGGTGTCAGGTACCCGCATTGGAGCCTGATTATAGTCGGAGTCGCGCCGCGTAGGGCTCCATTCGGGGGGAAGCGCTTCCTATCGAGGATTTTTCTATACCTAAGGCGCGAACCCGAGACCTCTGGTTAAGGGAAGAGCAGTCCCACCACATCCTTTGGTGGTTGCACAAAGTCACTTGATGGCAGTGGACGTAATATTTGTGATTCTTTTTGTTTTGAAAGGCACTTGATTATAGTGGATACTTAGCTCCCGTTTGGTCATAAATTTTAGCTTCAAAAAATGAAAATATTATTTGTTTATGAAAGATGATCATATTTGAGGGGGGAAAAATTCAAAAGATTTCAAGTTTTCAAAAATTGATTTAGGATATTTTTTGGGTGAATTGTTTTCTTCTTTCACCCACAAAACTTTAACTTTTCTTCGAATAAAATGCATGTCCAAATACAACTTCAACTTTCAGAAATTATTTTTTCAAGTTTCAATCAAATTTATGTCTAGACACTAGCTTATAATATTGGAAAATTTTCACATAAGAACAACTGAGCTCCCTGCTTTTCAATTTTATAGCTTATATTTCAATTTACAATCAACCAGCCCAAAAATAATAGGCTAAGATTCAACATCCCGCTCTAATAGGTTTTAGAAATTACTATTTAGTTTTTAAAAAAGATTGCTCAACCTTTTAAGTTAATTTTTGAATAAGTAAATGTGACTCAAATATTAGTTCAACAAACCAAAATATCCTATTTTCGAAAGCAAAGCTTTGAATGGCCTTCAATGGTGGACTTCTACTCTTCAATTTTCTTACATTGCAACCAAGTGACACAGGATAAGAAGCAGCAATGGCGGACGCCCCCTTGAAGCATATGTAAAAAATGTGAGAAGAAGAGAGAGCGAAAGCAATGGTTGTGAGAGTATTTAACTCCATAGCTTTTAGAAGCAATGATTGCAAGAACACAAGTTTTGAATTTGCAAGTGCTTTCAAAAGATGTACAACATAGGCTAGGTTGGGTAAAACTTAAAAATATGGATCATTTTTTATTATGGTGTGAAGTCAATGTGTATTTTTTTGTAATTCTTTCAATAATATTTGCGACTAGCAAAGTTGGAGGATATGCAGTGACTTTTTTGTTACCAAAAGTTATTTAGTGATTTTATTTACTGACCATCCGCGAAGTTACCTTTCGTATTTCTTTTATTTAGAATCACTTTTTTCTATTTAATGGTCAACATATTCATAAAATTTAATACACGTCATGTGATGTGACAAATCTCGTATTTCATGTACTTTCTGTCATGAGTTGTTCTCGTTTAGACGTAGACTTGATCATCATAGTCCTTTAGTTTTATCTTTATATTTGTCTAAGCTTTAAGATTGATCCAAGAAAAATGTCCTAGCCTTTTTCCCGTCATCAACGGGTTTATCACGAAAACTTTATAATATGAAAACGACTCAAAAAGGTGGATAGAAAAATAAAAAAAAAATTAAATCATGAAAAGGTGAAAGCAAGATTTAGATGGTTGGCCATGTGAGGAGGAGATGCACAGACGCTCCGGTAAATAGGGGTGGGCGTTCGGGCAGTTCGGATTGAATATGAAAATTTCAGTTTGGATTTTCGGTTTCGGATTGAAGAAATGACAATCAAAATCCAATCCAAATAAGTTCGGATTGGATTGGATTTTTTAAGTTCGGTTTTGGATTAATCGATTTGGATATTATGAATTTTCGGTTTTGAGCGTATAAGTTGAGATGTTTCTACTTTTTACAAAAATGAATATGCAAATGAAGTATTCATGTTAAATTGCTTGAAGCATTCTTGCTGCAACCATCCAAATAAAGTATTCAAATGACGAAATAATTATAAAAAAAGTACAACAGAGACATTAATACGATCGATAAGAAATAGCAACAGTAAAATCATGTTCAAATAGAAAGTATTCTGAATAGACTAAATATAAAGTATAAAAATTACGGATTTTCGGATATCCAAAAATTTGAAGTACCAAATCCAATATCCAATCAGAAATCCAAAAATTTTAAAAATTAAATCCAAAATCTAATATGTAATCCGAAAATCCAAACAAAAAATCCAAAAAAATTCGAATTTCGATTTGGATTTCAGATTTGCCTATACTATGCCCACCCTTACCGCTAAGGAGGTGTGAGAGGTTGACATTGGAGGGCCTTATGAGAGGTAGGCCGAATAAGAGTTGGGGGACGTCATTAGGCATGACATGGTGTAACTACAGCTGACCGAGGACATGACTTGTGATAGGAAGATGTGGAGGTCGAAGATTAGTATAGTAGGTTAAGTAGTCTAGATTATTCATACAGGTAATGTTAGTTGATGATATGCTATAAATACGTATTTTAGTCGCTTATTACACTCTAATTTACTGCACTTTAATTGAGTTCGAGCTTTAATCGCTAGTGTTTTGCACTAACTGTGTGTTTTATGCCTTGTAGGAGTGATTCCGAGTTATATAGATGTTATAAAATGAATTCAAGTGATTTGGAACTTTGAATTCTGAGTAAAATCCCAAGGAATTAAGTCGGGATCGTGTTTGGGGGTCAAATTTGGTAGTTAAGAACAAACGAAGACTCGAGTAGGCATATTGCGCACTGTCTAGTAAAATAGACATAACTTTTTTATCCAAATTCCATTTGGTCTATCTAATATATGATTGGAAAGAGAACCCAAAGGGCTACAACTTTCATGTTTTACGTTTTCCCAAATTCCAAACGGAACAAGGTGAAAAATGTGGTCTAAACCTCGACCGCGGACTTGACGCGGACTGGGGCAGAAACTTTTCGATATGCGCGGCCGCGCTACTCCAGACCTGAAAAACTGTCCTTTTTCGCGTAGGAGAAGGTATAATTGTTTGGGCCTGACCCTACTTGGTATATATACATGAAAAAATGGTATTTTGAGCAGATTGAACATATTTGGACACAGATTCGACCTAAGGAGGCAGAGACACAATAGAAGCAAGGCGGGGAATTCTTCTATGCGTTTTTCCTTCCTCTTCCTATTTATTCATTGTTGGTTATGACTTTTAGTATTGTATTTTTTACATACAATTATGAATAGCTAATTTTTTATCTAGGGTTTTGATGGAACTTTTTGTAGGATAAATTCTTGTTATGTTTTTATATAATTTAGCCTTTGGATTTATCTACTTGTTCAACTACGTTTATATTGTGGTTGGTTGAAGAGATCTCAATCGATTGTTCCTATTTAGTGTATATTACTCGGGAGAGAGTGCATATTTAGGTAGTTGTTGAACAACATCACTCTCGACGTATGTGAGGAATCAATAACCAATGGGTTTAAAGATGGGATTAGGGATAACGAAACATTGGGTGCGATCTAAGTGAGCTGTAATTAAAGCCAGCTAGCGTAACTCGGAAGAGTATGTCTAGTAAATTGTCGTAATTACTCGGGAGAGATTTACGGTAGTCGGAGTGCTCATGATCGGTAGAGAATACTTAGGCAAAATTATAGAAGACATAGCGGGAAAGATTCCGACAATTGGGGAAATCATAACTCTAGACCTCCTTAATCTTTTCTCCAACCTGTAGTATCTTTAGTGTTAATTTATTATTTTAATTTGTTAGTGATCACGCTCAACTATGTCTAATAAAAGACTAAGCGGGCGTTGTAAATATAATTCGGGTATTTTGCCCAGAGTCAAATCCCACAGGGAACTAACGTATAAATTTTTGTTGTTAGATTACTAGATTCTCAATAATCAACTTTTTCAAAAGTTATGAATATCACTTGGTGGTAATTTTACTACTACAGCTGAACAAAAATAATAAACTAAACATTAACTAACAATGAGGTGTAAATAATTGTAATAAAGGTCTAAGGTTATGGTTTCCCCCGTTGATGAAATCCCTTCTTGTATATTTCCTATAGTTTTGACTTAGTTGTCTCTATCAATCATGAACACTCCAGCTATCATAAATCTCTCTCAAGTAATTATGATAATCTACTAAACGCACTCTCTCAAGTTATGCTAGCTAAATTGCATTACAGTTCACTTTAGATTGCACCCGAGGTATCGTTATCTCTAATCCAACCTCTAAACCCTCGGTTATGGATCTCGCCTATGCTCCGGGAGTGATGTTGTTCAAACAACTACCTAATATGAACTCTCTCTCTAGTAGATACATAATAAATAGGAACAGCTAATTGAGGGCCCTTCAATCAACTACAACAAGAACGTAGTTGAGCAAATAGAGATTAACAACCAAGCAAAACTATGTTATTATCACAATAAGTTCATCCCCAATGGGTTCCACCAAAACCGTAGATTAAAGAAGTTAGCTACTCATGCTCAAGAACAATAAAAACCCAAGAGAAATCATAATTCTCAAAATAAAGATCAAAGGAAGAGAATATAAAAACTCTAATTGTTGTTTGTCTTCTCACAATGATCCTTGCCTCCTACTTGAGTCTAAAACCAAGAATGAGGGTCTTTTGGGCGAGTTTGTAATGTTTAAATAGGTTTAGGCAATTTATTCTCGTGTTTTGCACTTTGGTCCTTCAGATTTTCTGTCCTTTCAGCGTTTGCCTGTGGCCGCGGCAGGAACGCGGCGCGACCGCGGTGAAATATGCGCATTCTGATTCTAGTTGTCTTGCCCGTCGCGCTCCAGCCGCGGTCGACCGCGGTCGCGGTGGGCTATTTTCCAGCAAACTTGGCCTTTTTCTTGTTCTTTTCTCACGGGTTCTTCTCGATTGGCCTAAAACTCCCTTAATTGACTCCAAACCGCTCCAAAGTTTCTCCCATCATAAAATATATCCTGCAAAGCATAAAAACACTAATCAGAGCATTTTGTTATCAATGTTGGCATTAAAAACATAATAAAGTATGATTCATTAGGGGTGAAAATATAGTCTAATTCACCTATTATCAACACCCCACACTTAAATTGTTGCTCGTCCGCGAGCAACAAAACCACACTCTATAGGCCTAATCTTCTCAAGCATTTCCCTACAGTGTCACACCACGACATTTTACAAACATTGTACCTAGCCGTGTAACATCTATGCCTCAAGTGGTGAATCTACATGCCATGCCATATTCTTACTTCCTCGAAGTACTTTACACAGAGGTCAAGACTTACCTTTCCGTCGTGAATCACATGCCCTCACATCACACAAACGAGAGTAATTCCACAAGAATAATATCAAGAACAAGCATGAACTTTTAAGTATAAAGAATTCACTCACTCTCACAAAGAAAATTCATATGCCACAAAGACACAGCATAGTTTGCCCGTAGTGTAATACTCTACTAATCGAGTTTATTCAGTCTAAGATCAATTAGGTCTTCATTTGATTGTTATGTAGGCTAAGGGACGGGTAGGATATATTTAGATATAGTGACTAACCTCCCTAAGCACTTTTAATACAATTAGCTTATCATTCAGCCCATTCTTATGCTTGGCCAGAACTTTCATCACACTTTTCTTCATATTCAACCCACCCTTGTTAGGTGCAATTTTATCACGCCACTGCTCAGCAAGGACTTCATTTATCCCTTGTCCTCTTTCTCTCCCTCTCTCTTTTTTTCTTTTCTAAGTGGCGTTCAATCTTGTATTTTATCTTTTTCTTTCACAACTTAGCACCATTCATTCTATTTCTTTGATTTCACTTACAAACCAAACCACCACCCCACACTTTGACTTTTACATATTTGCCAAGCATGCAAGTGCTCATGAGAGGTATAGGGTTCAAACAGACAGGCTATTCAAACAATTGGGTATGGTTTGTAGTGTGGTTGCCAATGAAACAGGCTTATAAGCTCAAAGGGGTTAACTATGGACAATTACATTCAGGTGGATACACATTTATGTCTGGCTTACAAAGAAATGCCTATATCACTTCTAAGACTGAACAAACTGCTATTTCGCTTTGTACACACACAGGGCAAGTTCTAGGTGTCAAAAATAGACATAGAATATGATGCAAAATACCTTACACGCACATGATAATTCACTCCAAATTGGTTCATCAAAACACTCCAATGAGTATTCAATTTAGTCAACATGCAAAATTAAGGCATTCTACAAGAGTCAGCAAATGAGCCTAAGTGTCACACCCTAGGGTCTTTGGTGTTCAGGTGTAACACACTAAGGGATGCATTTTTGCCATTCAGCTCCTTGCCCAAGAGAAACCTAACAACTAAAAAATAAAAATAAAATCTAACTATAAGTGGTTCAAGCTAAACCCTTGGAAAAGAACTGTGGTCAAAAGAAAAACCAAGGGGGAGTTACTACACTACCTAAAAAGAAAATAAAAAATCTTTTTTTTGGTGTTTTCTTTGGACTAACTTCCCTCAAGAAAACTGCTTAAGAAGTCCGTCATCAGGAAGATTCCACTACATTTTCTGGGTTTTTCTTTTCTTTTTTTATTCGACTCAATACCCTCAAGAGACCCGTCGAAAGGTGTCCGTCTTCGGGCCAAGTCAAACTAATTAAAGACAAACAATTTCAAATATAAACAACTAACAAAACTAAAACTATCAGCATATACAACAACAAAATTGTCCCCCACCCCACACTTGAAAAATTGGCATGTCCCCATGTCAACAACAATAAAATACAGTGAGGTAAGGAGACTTCCCTAGTGATCAGTCGTCGTCAGAGACGGTGGCCGGGTCAAGGTTACAGGCACTCCCTAGCGCACGAAACCAAGCCATTATCCGCTTCTCAGACTTTGCATTTTGGGTGGACATAGCATCCATTCTGGCATTGAGGTTGTCCACTAAGGTACGAAGGCCAGCCACATCGTCCTCCAAGGTAGACAGCCTGGTGCTCCGCCAAGGTTGAGAGGGACCTGCTTCATCATTGGGATTGCCTATGTGGTGCAGCATCAGGTACAATTTCAACCTCGTCATCTACAGCAATAGGGACCGGCTGCTCTTTGCCCACTGATATTTTGCTCGCTTTGAACGGGGCCTTCTTCGCTAGTTTTCCATCAAGGAGGCGATTCTTAGGGACCTTGGCTATTCGGCACATTTTGGTGACTAGTGAAGGGAAATAGAACCCTTTCATTATTTCAGGCGATCGGATGAACATTTCATCATGGAGCACCTGGGCCACATCGAAGTCTAGCCGGTTTACAAAACACCAAACCATCACCGTACGAGTGGGGTTGACATCAGTGGTGTTGCTGGATGGCAATAGGCGGCTGCAGATGATGGTGAACCAACATTTGGCCTCCCAAGTGAAAGAATTGGAGTTCAGCATGATGCCATGTTTCACCTATGTTGGTACCCCTCCCGCACAGATTGTCTGCACAAGCATAGTCCAATTGACCGGTGGTTGCTGATGGAGTTGGTAGTGATCCATATACCCGGAGAAGGCTGGAAGACTGTATGCCATGCGTATGGCCTCCAGCGAGGCGTTCACCTTAGTTCTACGCACTGTGACCACCCGGTTCTCATGTTCCGGGCAATTCGCATAGAATTCCTCAACCATCAAAATGTTAGCCTCCTCAGGTTCTTCAAAGAAGATGTCAAGTTGGCGTCTCCTAATTTCAGTGAACATATCTGGGAATTCATACCGTAGTGCAGCCATGTTAACCGGAACTTCGTGGACCATTTTCCTGGCTGCTTTTGCCTCAAATCGATCTTCAGCCTCTTTAGACACAAACCGGGTGGCGTCAAACTGGCTAGTGCTGTCCTGGGTTCTTCTTTTCCTTGACTGAGACATGATACATGTACAACAAGGTCAATTGTCAGAGAGTGATCAAGTTGTTTGCCTATCGGGTGATTACTCATACTTCACCACAACGACGGTCACAATGCCAGATATTTGCTCAATGGGCCAATTTTACAAACACCAGGTGGGCATAATTTGTAACAAGAATATATTGGACCCACATGGAATAGCTCCTCCCTACTTTCCAACCACAAACAAGTACCAATCTCACCCCAACTACTCAAAATTTCTCCCACCATTGACAAGCATAACACCTTACATCAAGTCTAAAGAGACAAAGACCCATAAAAACGAGCAATAGATGGTGAAGAATCACCATTATACTACAATACACTAGAATCTACCATAAAATAGAAAAAAGAAAAGCAAAAATGAGAAGAGAAGAGAAAAGAAAAAGACTTCCTTGAGCAGGGATGTAGAGGAGAGAAGAGGGTGGTCAACAATGGCGGTTAGAGAGAGGGAGATATGTGAGTTGGGGAAGAGGAATGGGGGAAATAATCTGGGGGAATAGGGGGGCGTGGGGGCTGGGAAGAGAGAGAGAGAGAATATTAGGGATTTAGGTTGTTTTAGGAGAATGGGAAAGTGGGGAAGGGGGAAAATGGGGAAGGTGGGGTAAGGGGGTAAGTTATTAGAAGAGAAGGGGGTGAAATTTAAAGAAGAAAGGAGAAAATAAAAAAAAATAAAAAAAATCAGAAAAGAAAAACTTACCTGGGCGGCAGATGACTCGCCGCGGTCGAGGTGATGGCGAGTGGGTGAGATTCAGAGAGTTGGAAATTTTCCGCGGTCTCGCCGCAATCGCGCCGCGGTTCACCGCGGTCGCGGTAACGGTCTTGCGTAAAAAACTTCAGAAACTGCCTCCTTTGCCATGGTCGCGCCGTGGTTCATCCGTGGCCGCGTTGACTGACACTCGCTTTTTGTTGTATTTTCCTCATACCTTTACCTTACCAGAGTTATTTTATGACCTCGTCTTTTCTCTACACACCTTCAAGCTTGTCCTGCACACTCAATAACGTGTTAGTTGTATGTACATCAATCACAACACAAACAAAAGAGAAAACAACTAAAATCATGGGTTGCCTCCCTCGCAACGCTTGATTTAACGTCGCGGCACGACGAGTACAACAATCAATGGGTTGCCTCTCATGAAGCGCCTGATTTAACATCACGGCACGACGCATAATGAGCGCATTTACGGCTCGCTCAACCTCTGCGGTTCAAAAAGATGCACCACAAACAACTCCTTGGTCTCATTCATTCCCACATACAGTTTTAATCTCTGTTTATTAACCTCGAAGGCGTTGTACCCATCTTCAGTAGCAATCTCCACAACACCAGAGGGAAACACTTCGACCACTCTGAATGGTCCAGACCATCGGGACTTGAGCTTACCCGGAAATAATCTCAATCTTGAATTATAGAGCAATACTTTATCTCTGGGTTTGAAATTTCGGTCCACAATGTTTTTGTCGTGTAACCTCTTCATTCTCTCTTTATATAGCCTTGTGCTTTCAAATGCTTAATACCTGAATTCTTCCAACTCATGCAACTCTGTGACTCGATTTTCACCCGCGGCATCAAGATCCACGTTCAACTGCTTCAGTGCCTACCAAGCTCGATGTTCCAGCTCTACAGGCAGGTGACAGGCCTTTCCAAACACCAATTTGTACGGCGACATACCAATTGGCATTTAAATGCAGTTCTATAGGCCCAGAGTGCGTCATCAAGCTTTTTCGCCCAATCAGTTCTTGTGGCGTTTACTGTTTTGGTCAGCACTCTCTTGATTTCACGGTTTGATACCTCAACCTGCCCACTCGTCTGAGGGTGATAAGGGGTCGGCACCTTGTGGCGCACATCATACTTGGCTAGTAGCTTTTCGAAGGCACGATTGCAAAAGTGAGTGCCTCCGTCACTAATAATGGCCCTTGGGATCCCAAAACGGGTGAATATGTTTTTCTTCAAGAACCCCACCACCACTCTTGCATCATTGGTAGGGAATGCTGCAGCTTCACCTATTTGGACATGTAATCTGCAGCAACAAGTATGTACTTATTTCCATAGGAGCTAATAAAGGTACCCATGAAGTCAATCCCCCACACATCAAACACCTCCACTTCTTGTATCGGGTTCATGGGCATCTCATGACGACGAGATATGTTCCCCGTCCTTTGGCACTCATTACAGCCCTTCACCTAATGGTGAGCATCTTTGAACATAGTTGGCCAGTAGAAGCCGGCCTCTAACACCTTAGCTGCTGTTCGAACTCCTCCAAAATGTCCTCAGTACGCTAATGTGTGACAAGCCTGCAAAACAGAAAATTGCTCTATCTCGGGGACACACCTCCGGATCATGTTATCAATACAAATTCTAAACAAGTGAGGTTCATCCCAATAATAATTTCGGCAGTCACGATAAAATCTTTTCTTTTGGACAAATGAGAGTTCATAAGGTTCAATACCACTTGCCAGGTAGTTTGCAATGTCTGCATACCATGGCACATCCTCCATGCTCGTGGTGAGTAGCTACTCGTTTGGAAAGGTTCCCAGAATATCCTTTGATTCTACTGCATTCCCAGCACCTTCAACTCGCGACAGGTGGTCAGCGACTTGGTTCTCCGTGCACTTGCGGTCACGAATCTCCAAATCAAATTCTTGCAGTAGCAGCACCCAACTAATTAAGCGCGGCTTGGACTCTTTCTTCTCAACCAAGTATCTGATGGCTACATGATTAGTGTACACAATCAACTTCGATCCAATCAAGTATGATTTGAACTTGTCAAAGGTGAACACTACCACCAACATCTCTTTCTCAGTCACCGTGTAGTTCAGCTGAGCTCCACTCAATGTCCTATTTGCGTAGTAGATTGGGTGCATTATCTTATCTTTGTGCTGACCTAACACGGCTCCCACTGTGTAGTCACTAGCATCACACATGAGTTCAAACGGTTGCTCCTAGTCGGGGGAAACAATTATAGGTGCCATGACTAGCCGCTTTTTCAGCTCCTCAAAAGCCACCCTGCAATCATTAGAAAACACAAAGGGGTTATCTTTTTCAAGAAACTTACATAGGGGGTTGGCTATCTTGGAGAAATCTTTGATGAATCGCTGGTAGAATCCGGCATGCCCAAGGAAGCTACATATAGCTTTGACCGATGTGGGTGGTGGAAGCTTTTCAATCACCTCTATTTTAGCGTGGTCCACCTCAATTCCTTTGCTCGACACCAAGTGCCCCAAGACGATCCCTTCTTGTACCATGAAATGGAACTTCTCCCATTTAAGCATAAGATTCTTCTCAAAGCACCTCTTTAGCACACAGGTCAGATTTGCTAGGCACTCATCAAATGAATTTCCCACTACTGAGAAATCATCCATGAATACCTTCATGATATCTTCGACCATGTCTGTGAAGATGGCCATCATGCACCTTTGAAATGTGGCAGGTGCATTGCAGAGGCCGAATGGCATCCTTCTGAAGGCAAATACCCCATAGGGGCATGTGAAGGAGGTCTTTTCCCTGTCTTCTGGGGCAATTGAAATTTTGTTGTACCCCGAGTACCCATCCAGGAAACAAAAGTGAGACCTCCCTGCCAGCCTGTCGAGAATTTGATCAATGAAGGGAAGTGGGAAGTGATCTTTCCGGGAGGCAAGGTTCAACTTTCTATAACCCATGCAAATTCTCCAGCCAGTGACGGTTCTTGTAGATATCAGCTCATTATTTTCGTTCTTCACAACCGTCATGCCACCCTTTTTTGGAACACATTGCACTAGGCTAACCCAGTTGCTGTCAGAGATGGGGGAAATGATTCCCGCATATAACCACTTGATGATTTCTTTCTTCACCACTTCCTTCATGTTTGGATTCAACCTCCTCTGGTGTTCCCTAGAAGGTTTGTGTCCATCTTCCAGGAGAATCTTGTGCATACAGTATGCCGGGCTGATTCCTTTGATGTCTGCCATGGTCCATCCAATGGCAGTTTTGCACTCAGTGAGTACCTGTAACAACTGATTTTCCTACACATCTAACAAACTCGATGAGATAATAACAGGTAAAGTAGAGTTAGGTCCAAGAAACGCGTACCTGAGATGGGTTGGCAGTGGTTTCAACTCCAGTTTGGGTGGTTCTTCCACAGATGGTTTGGTTGGCGGGCTCTCTCTTATGGGAATTTCCTTATCTACTCGACAATCCAGTATTACAAAATCAGCAGGGAACACAAACTTCCCCTCTCGCACCAAAACATCATCCAGAATGCCTGACGGTCTCTTCACCGTCCTGTCAGCCAGCTGCAGTAACATAGAAGTTGGTCTGGCTATACCAATCCCCAGTCTCTTGTAAATGGCCAGGGGCATGAGATTAATACTGGCCCCCAAATCGCAAAGTGCTTTGGCAAAAGCAAAATTTCCAATGTTGCAGGGAATTGTAAAGCTCCCTGGATCAAACAGCTTTTCTGCAATTGGTCGTGTCACTGCCGCACTGCAATTCTGAGTAAGGGTCACAGTTACCAAGTCTTGGAAATCGAATTTTTGGGACATCAAGTCCTTCATCATCTTCGCATAACCACGCATCTCCTTCAAAGCATCAATTAGAGGAATGTTTACCTGTATCTGTTTCAGCATATCCAAGAACTTTTTGTACTGCTCATCCTTTTGGTATTTGCCCAGCCTCTGAGGGAATGGTGATGGAGGTCTCTTCTTCCCAGTGATTTGGGATTTTTCTTTCTCAACCACCACCTCAACTACCGGCTCTTGGTCTATCTCCACTTCTTTTTCAGCCTCACTCTGCACATTGGGTTTGTATTGGTAAAAAAAGAGCTTCACACGTATGATAATTCTTGATGATTCAGTCAGTTACGTGGACCAAGGAAAACATGACAACTGGACATGAATCTATAAGGAGGTGCGAGGAAAAGAAGCACGGCACTATATACCCACGAGGTAATCAGCTACGGGAAACTCAACTTGATTGAGGCAAGGAAGAGACACGGTCAAAATGAATCCAGATAGAGCTACGGGCAGATCCAAAGATTTTCAATTAATGATCCACACGTTACACAACCTTCACGCGACAGTTACGGTTATTCTTTCTAACGTTACATTAATGTAATAATTAGTCATCAATGTGTTATCATTGCAAGAGGTAGACGTTATACTGAAGAATTCCCTATATAAGGGAATAGAAGTTAACTTGTAAGGGACATCCGAACTGCGAATACAATACACTATACTTTTCTGTGCATCATACTATTGTCTTTTTACTTACTCTTTCTCACTTATCATTATTTCCTTGGTTATCATAAACCCGTGTTCATCCTAAATATAGCTTTAGTCCAAGGACCTAATTCTTTGGTTAAATAAATTGGTTCTGTTACCGAGAATCTAATAATCTTTGTTTATTTTTCACATGATATCCTCTGAAATATGTCGAACTCAAACGACAATAACCAGCAAAGAAATGGGACTCCATTACCTCTTTCATCCCCAGGAGGTTCAAGGGAACAATCCCAAGAAAGATCCAACAACAATGACAATGATCAAACGGTAGAACAAGATCAGGTGAAGAAAATGATTGCATAATATGTGAGCCAGGCTATGCAAAAATTTGCAAGGGGATTACCGGCAGCTTCACCTGCACCATTGACACCACCTCCCAATAATACCATCACCGTGGAAAAACCTCAATCTGGGTTAATAAACTCAGTAAGGGGAGACACTCCTAATGAATCTCTCAAAGCGAGACCAGGTATGACTAATAACTATGAATTACAAAATTTATTACTAACCTTGCAGAAACAGGTGAAGGAACAAAATGATCGAATTGAGAAAATTCTTGGAGTACCACCTGTTATCAAAGGCATTGATGTTGATAGATATTCTCAACAACCTTGGAAACCAAGCGCAACACCCTTGCCTATACCCAAGAAGTTCAAAATGCCTGACGTCCCTAAGTATGACGGAACAACTGACCCACGTGATCACGTGACTGCTTTTACCACCGGAGTGAAAGGCAACGACTTAACAAAACAAGAAATCTAGTCGGTCCTAGTCAAGAAATTTGGAGAAACACTTACCAAAGGGGCACTAACCTAGTATTCTCTTCTCCCTGAAAACTCTATTGATTCTTTTGCTGAGCTTGCAGATTCTTTCATAAAAGCACACTCCGGTGCACAAAAGGTTGAGAAAATAATGGAGGACATATTTAAAATAAAGCAAGGAGACACAGAACTACTCTGTGAATTTGTAGACAGGTTCCAGCGAGAGAGAATGCAACTGCCAAGGGTGCCTGATAATTCGGCAGCCATGGCATTTGCAAGTAATTTAAATGACAAAAGCTTAGAAGCCACGAGAAGGCTCAAGGAAAGCCTGAGAGAATTCCCAGCTACAACATGGAATGATGTTTATAACAGGTACAACACTAAACTTCGAATAGAAGAAGATACCATTGATCGTTCGAAAGATGAAGATCATACCAGATCCAGACGTTCCGAATCAGACAGGAGATCAGGTAAAAACAGGTACGATCCTTACTTGGGACCATCGGGACGGGAAACTCGTCCCAGGTTCAAAAACACTAGGTCAGATTATAGACCACCAAGCAGATATGCGGGCTCATCTTCATCTAGATCTAGAAAGGATCGAGATGAACGCCCTAGGGTTAATGCACGAATTGGGGATGACACCTTCAATGTAAGTACCCCCGAACTGGTTTCAATATTAAGAAATATGGGAGATAAGGTTAGATGGCCCAAAGAAATGAGGTCAAACCCAAGTAAAAGGAACCTAGATTTCTGGTGTGAATTTCATAACGACCATGGACAGAGGACTGCAGATTGCAGATTTTTACAAGGTGAAATAGAGAAATTATTGAAACAAGGCTACTTAACAGAATTGTTTAGTGATAAAGGTAAGCAGGCATATATGAAGAACAGGAAGGAACCCCCCCCCCCCTCCCCCCCGGTCTCCAAAAAGAACTGTCAACGTTATACACGGAGGAGAAGAAGTAAACAGAGTGGTTTGCAAAACAGCCACGAAGTTCACAATTACACACAGAAAGAGGGTTCGAGAAAACCCGGACGCAGACAATATAACCTTTGATGATGCAGATTTCGGCGGACTAATGCTTCCCCACAACGATGCTCTGGTAATATCCTTTCTCATTCATGACACTAACGTTAAAAGAGTGTTGACTGATCCAAGTAGTTCGGTCAACATCATTTTGCTAAGAGTCGTGGAAGAAATGCTCTTGGGAAATCAGGTGATCCCAAAGGCACGAGCCTTATCAAGGTTCGATAACTCTACGGTTATAACCAAAGGAGAAATTGAACTTAGCACTTATGCCGAGGGAGTAATCAAAAACACCAGATTCCAAATCATCGATACTGACATGGCTTATAACGTAATCATGGAAAGGCCATGGATCCACGACATGAAAGCAGTACCATCTACATTACATCAGGTAATTAAATTCCCTTCTGAATAGGGAATCCAACAGATTAGGGGTGATCAGCAAACCTCTAGGAATATAAATTATGTGGTACATTATAACAAAAAGGTAGAACCGGAAGAATTAAAAGGTAGAGGAATCTCCCAGGCAGAAGTTGCCGACCAAACAGATATGGAAGCAATTATTACCCAAACAAGTACGGAAGAAGCTATTGTTCGAACAGGTAGGGAAAAAGATAGTCACGAGATGGTAAAACCAGGTTACCACGGAAGATGAATCAAATCACACGGATGTAGACTCCAGGCCGGATGTCATTCAAGAACCAGAAGAAGATGAACACATCAAAACAACAACGGAAGAGCTCGAAGCTATTCCATTGTTTGAACAAAAAGCTGAACAGAAAGTGTATATAGGCACGAGGCTGAGCCCCAGTCGAAGAGGTAAGTTAATTAATTATTTAAAGGCTAACGCAGATTGCTTTGCGTGGTCCCATTCAGATATGACAGGTATTCCACTAGAAGTGATGACTCATAAACTAAATGAAAATACATCCTTTGTACCTGTTAAGCAGAAGAAAAGAAAGCAAGGACCATTCAAGAACCAAGTGATTGACGAAGAGGTACAAAAACTCTTGAAAATTGGTTCAATACGTGAGGTAACGTACCCTAACTGGTTAGCTAATATTGTGGTAGTACCTAAAAAGAATGGTAAATGGAGAGTATGCGTAGATTATACTGATTTAAATAAATCATGCCCCAAGGATTCATTCTCATTACCACATATAGATCAAATGATTGATGCCACTGCAGGACATGAATTGTTAAGCTTTCTAGATGCGTATTACGGTAATCAGATTAAAATGGACCCCTCAGACGAGGAAAAAACTTCCTTTATTACAATTAGGGGGACTTATTGTTACAAAGTCATGCCTTTTGGCTTGAAAAATGCCGGAGCCACATACCAGAGGTTAGTAACCAAGATGTTCCAAGAACGTCTGGGAAAGACGATGGAAGTTTACATCGATGGCATGCTGGTAAAATCAACACATGCGGAAGACCATTTCCAACACCTCTCTATTACCTTTGAAATTTTACGCAGGTATAATATGAAATTGAATCCAGGAAAATGCTCTTCTGGTGTGGAGTCAGGTAACTTTTTGTGTTTCCTTGTATCAAATAGAGGAATAGAAGTAAATCCTGCTCAAATTAAAGCTATAGAAGAAATACCTGATATACTTACGAACAAAAAAGAAGTCCAAAGACTAACGAGAAGAATTGCAGCCTTAGGAAGATTTATTTCCAGGTCTTCCGAAAAAAGTTTTAAATTCTTTTTAGTTCTCAAAAAGAAAAATCAGTTCGAATGGATTAAAGAATGTCAACAAGCTCTCAAAGATCTAAAGGCTTATCTATCAAAACCCCCGTTGCTATCAAATCCAAAGGAGGTGGAGAAGTTGTACGTCTACCTTGTCGTCCCGGAAATTGCTGTAAGTGTAGTATTGGTAAGGGAAGATAAAGGTAAATAATCTCCTATTTATTATGTAAGCAAAACATTACTAGATGCTGAAACTAGATACCCACATCTGTAAATATTAGCCTTAGCTCTAGTCACGACATCTAGAAAGTTGAGGCCATATTTTCAATGTCATCCAATCACTGTTGTGACCTCTTATCCATTAAGAAATATATTGCATAAACAAGAACTATCAGGAAGGTTAGCTAAGTGGTCCATAGAATTGAGCGAGCATGACATAATATATCAGCCTAGGACTGCGATAAAGTCTCAAATTTTAGCTGATTTTGTCGTTGATTTTAATAATAGCATTGTCCCTGAAGTGGAAAGAGAGTTACAACTTTTTAACGGTGTTAATCTGGGTCTATGGACCCTATTTACCGATGGATCTTCCAATATAAAAGGTGTCGGCTTAGGCATAGTCTTAATATCACCCACTGGTGAAAAGACACGGCAAGCTATCAAATGTTATCATATAACTAACAATGAAGCAGAGTATGAAGCTGTCATTGCAGGGCTAGAACTGGCATGAGAACTCTCAATCGAGCAAATCATAATCAATAGTGACTCCCAACTGGTATTAAATCAGATGCAGGGGACTTATATCGCTTGGGAATCTCGGATGAAACAGTATCTAGAAAAGGCACGAGATCTCGTGAGGCAATTCAAAACATGGAAGGTTATACAAATACCTAGAGAGGAAAATGCAGAAGCAGATGCATTGGCTAACCTCGCAGCAGCCATGGAAGTTACCAACAAAGACAATGCAATTGTCGTCCATCTATTTCATTCAGCAATAGACCAGGACAAAAATAAGGTAACTTTCAACAATTTAACCTGGGATTGGAGAAACGACATTTTAAATTTTTTGCAGAATGGCACTGTACCTGATGACAAAAAAGCATCTCCACTTCGCCGAAAAGCTGCTCGGTACTGCCTCATTTGCAACACATTATATCGCAAGATGTTCGGAGGTTCCCTAGCTAAATGCCTCGGACTAAATCAAACGGAGTTCGTGATGAGAGAAGTCCACCAAGGATACTGTGGAAATCACGCAGGGGCGAGATCCTTGGTCATAACCCTTATCAGAGTTGGGTACTATTGGTCTAAGATGGAAGAAGAGGCTGAGAGCTTCGTATCCAAATGCGATAAATGCCAACGGTTTGCCAATAACACGCATCGACCAGCGGAACTTTTACACTCAATAATATCACCATGTCCATTCATGAAGTGGGGCATGGATATCGTAGGACCCCTCCCCGCAGCTAAAGGAAAGGTACGGTTCTTACTCGTGTTAACCGACTATTTTACAAAATGGGTAGAGGCGGAAGCTTTCAAACAGGTGGGAGAAAAGGAAGTTAAAAGCTTCTTATGGCGAAACATAATATGCCGCTTTGGAATACCTAAGGAGATCGTGTGTGATAATGGCCTGCAATTCATAGGCACGCAAATCACAGAATTCTTCGAAAGCTAGCAAATTAAACGGATTACTTCAACGCCATACCACCCTGTGGCTAATGGTAAAGCTGAATCAACAAATAAAGTCATCATCAACAACCTAAAGAAACGGCTAGAGAAAGCCAAGGGAAATTGGACTGACGAGTTACCAGCGGTACTCTAGGCCTACAGAACAACTTCAAAAACAGCCACGGGAGAGACTTCGTCCGCACTTGTCTATGGATCAGAAGACTTAATACCTGTGGAGATTGGCGAACCAAGCATAAGGTTTACAACAGCCGCGGAGGATGCAAACAACGATGAATTGAGGACCAATCTGGACCTGCTCGAACAAAGAAGAGAAGCAGCACTAATACGGATGGCAGCTCAAAAACAAATCATAGAGCGTTATTACAACCGTAAAGCTCATCTCAGACACTTCAAGATTGGGGACTTCGTCCTCAAAAAAGTCTTTCAATCGACCAAAGAAGATGGTACAGGAAAATTAAGTCCAAATTGGGAAAGACTCTACAAAGTCCGAGGCATAGCTGGAAAGGGCGCCTATGAGTTGGAAGCTATGGATGGCAGGATCTTACCAACAAGCTGGAATACCATCCATTAGAAGAAGTACTACTTCTAAGGAAAAAGAATACCCCCGGTCAGGTATCACACGTTCGATTTTATTTCCTGAACATTTAAAATTTTACTAACCTTTTTAGATGATAGGCATAAAGCTAACCCATCACCATATGATGATATTAGACCTGCAAAGACGTGAGGAAGTAACTGAATTCCCGGTCTAGGGTTACACTTTCTGATGGACGTTTTAAAGGGTTAAGTAGTCATCATCTAAAAACTATATACCTTCAAGTCCCGAATGTTTTTCCTTTTCAGGAAAAGGACCACAAGGAAGGAATAGTCAAGTGCCCGAGATATCATTCTTCAAAGATCAAACACTTGGGGGAGTATACAGTATGGAAGGCAAAGATGAAGCAAAGAAGACTATCAAAAAGTCAAAGCTCGAGCCTGAAAATCCATCTACCCAACAAGTCAAATGATACGAGCAAAATCGAAAGAGCCGAAATCGAAAGAGCCGAAGACTCAAACAAAGCCTGATCCAAAAAACCTTCGAACATGTTCAGGTTAAAAGGAAAAATATTACCTACGAGGAAGAAATGCACCTCTTTGTACTCATTCAAAAAACTATTGTAACTAAAAACAATTATGAAATCTTTGTACTCATATTGGAAATTGTTATCAAATAAAACAGTTACGGATGAAAGATCAAAATTCGTGTACTCATATTGAAAACTGTTATCAAATAAAACAGTTACGGATGAAAGATCAAAATCCTTGTACGCATTTGAAAAACTGTTATCGAATAAAATAGTTACGGATGAAAAAGCATTTCCCTCATGATTATTAAAAACTGTTATCAATAAAAACAGTTACGGGTAAAAACCTCTACCTTTACAAAAACTGTTACGAACGAAAAATAGTTATTCTCTTGTATTAACTCGAAAAAACTGTATATAAGAAAAACAGTTACAAAATACAAGTGCATATCAAACATGTTCAAAGAAAACAGTTGCAACATGAGTTTTAGACGATGATCAAACACATGTAAAATGTTGTGAAAGTTCAAACAGAAAACTTTCTTCAAAAACATTCTTAATCATGTGAAAAATTCCTATCTCTCTATTGCATTATTACACCATTATGAAGTTGAGACGTCTTCTTCATTAAGTGTCGATCAAAAGGAAAATGGCCCTCTTTCATAAATAATGCCTACTACAAAAAGGCTCGCATTTTATATGCAACACCGTGCCTACTACGAAAAGGTACGAGTAATTTCAGCATTTTAATGCAAAAACTCAGAGGTAAACTGAAACCTCGAAAATAAAGCATGCAAAAGACTTAAAAGAGTGCGACAAAAACTCAAAGCAAAAAGTCATACTTGCATATATTAAAGCGGCTAAGTAAAAACTAAGTATTAACTTATACTTAGTCGCATATAATTTTATATATTGGGGTGCCCCTAAGTTGTCATTTGGGGACTTTAAAGAGAACCAAATTTACCGCCGATGGAGCTGGGGGTAACCACCAATTGGGACAAAAAAAGGAGGGACCAACTTCTCAAACTTCATCTAGAGAGGGGTTGACTTCTTCAATGGCAGAAGGAGAAGGAGCAGCTTGGGACGAGGAGACTTGAACAGCAAGAGCCTCGCCTTCAGGTGAAAAGAGATTCTGACCTTGTTGAGCTTTCCCCATGGCTTCCTTGGTTTTAGCTATTTCAGCATTAAGTTTGAAATCCTCTCGGCTTATTTCAGTCAATGTGTCGAGGCATGAATTCATGTACGCCCAACTAACATTGACAGTTGTTGCGTCTTCAAGAGCTTCGTAATCCTTCTTCCATATCATAACTTCAGCTCTCAGCCCGTCCCTCTCAGCCCGTCCCTCTCAGCCTCAACAATATCTTTGGCAGCCCTTAAAGGTTCGACAGACCTTTCCAAGAATTGAATTTTATCTAAGGCACTATGAAGATCCTCCTGGGTCGGGTAAGCAACTGCACAAGCTCTCCCGAGTACTCTTCCTTTTTATCCAGTAAGGCCTTTGAGCTCCTGACTTCTTCTGAGGTACGAGACAATTGCTCAGCAAATGAAGCCTCAAGTATGCTTTTATCTTTGCCCGCTTGATTGGAAGAAGCCTTCTCCACTACCAACTCCGCCGCCATGACTTTCATCTGCTGCTCCAAGGTACATTTTCCTTCTTCAAAGGCCTCCATGTCGAGCCTTAAGCTTTCATATTTCCCCTTCCAGTTATCTGCTTCAGCATGCCACTCTTTCATCTCTTGCTCCGCGTTAGAAATCCTCTTCATGAGCTCTGTGCCAATAAGATTGATCTACAAAAAGAAAATCAATTAGATACAATAAATTATATGTACAAGAATGAAATGCAAAAGAATGCACTTTACCTTCAAAGAGGTATGCACGATCTCATTAGCCCATGTGAGAGAACTGTGGCTATCCAATTTGGCTCTCTCTGTCGGGCCTATCGGCGGTTTGAGCCACACGTCAGGCTGGCCAGATTTTTAAAAAAGACTCCTATCAGCCGGAACTTCTATTAGTGCCTGCCGCATCTCCCTGCTGGAAGACCCTACTTCTCTAACAGAAGGCACGGAAGCAGGCAGAGATGTAGAAGCCACAGGCACGGAAGTCTGAGGAGCCGAAAAAACCACGGCCAAAGCAGCAACAAGAGCAGTAATAGCCATGGGAGTAAAAGAAATAACAGGAGCAGATGAAGAGATTTCTCTAAAAATAAGGATGAAAAATAGCCAAGGGAACTTCATTAATAGCAGGGCCAAAGCCTTCACGAAACAAATGATCCACAGAATCATGCACATGAGAGGGAGGGGCATCTTCAGAGGTAGAAGGTCTGATTACAGGCACGGAAAGCATAGACACGGGTGTAGACTCATCGTCCGAGATCACCCTCCTTCTACGGGACCTATGCACCAAAGTCCCTTCCTCTTCCTCCTCTTCTTCCGAGGTCCTAGACCCACCAACCTTTCTCTTCGAAGAAGAAGAACCTGAAATAATTTCCTGCGCTTGAGCCAGGGACAATTTAGGAACGGATGCAGCAGACGCCCCACGAGTTGGAAACCCTGTCAAAAGAAAAAGGGTAAAACAACAAAGAGACTCGAGCAAGGAAAGAAGCGGGAACAAAAGCTTCACTTACCGTGAGTTTTCACTTTCCAACCGTACTTCCCAGAGAAGTACTTCCAATACCTTTCCTCCAACGGAGCAATTGACAACAACTTTTCCACCCAACCACGGATAGCGGAGACATTCTCGACAGTACCAATGATTGCTGAAAAAAGAAGAAACAACTCTGGTGTTAATAAAACACTTAAAGTAAGAAATAAAGAATGTGAGCTAAAATGTACTCACGTGCACGATTCCACTTCTCGGGGAAGGGAAGATTTTCTTCAGCTACTAAACCAGCAGTAGGCACAGCAACGTACCGAAGGTACCAACCTCTATCCTTATCGTCATCAGGGGTCACCAGCACTCTTTTACTCCTGGAAGCCAGAGTAAAAATCCCTTGACGAAATAAGGTCGGGGAATAAAGATGAATAAGATGATTGAAGGTGAAAGGAACCAAGTCTAAAGAAGCTAAACATCTGAGACATGCAACAACTCGCCACACAATAGGACCGACTTGTCCCAAGCAAATATAGAAGAAACGACAAAACTCAATGATAACTGGATGAATGGGAGGTCTAAACCCTAAGGTAAAAGGGTAGGTATAAACAAAAGAATATCCCGTCTTATAAGACGTTATTCTTTGGTTGAAGGTGAGCAAGGTAGGGTACCTATCTGCACTATCGAGGGATGAAGGCTGATTTGTAAGGACCTGATTATCCCTAGCCAAGGTAAACTCAGCAGGAATGATTTCATCCACTTGAGGTTCGCGTAAAGGTTCGTGATGTTCTCTACCTCTAGACGAAGATCTGTAGCCCTAGCTCTCGGAGAAATAAGAGACCTAGCAGAAGGAGGGGAAGTAATTTGGGAAGAGGAAGAACCTCTAGAAGGAGTAGAACTTAAACTCCTCAATCTACCACCTCTCCGGCTCCGCGTTGGAGAAGAAGAAGGGGCCAAATCATCAATGTTTATCACTCCTTTAGGTTGGTTCGAAGAAGACATATTTGCAAAGACGAGGAAAAAGTTCTTTACAAACAAAGAATGAAAGTTTTTCGTGAAAGTAAAGAAAAGAGAAGGAGTATTTATACTCGAAGACAATCGTCAAAAATAGGAAAAAATAATGATGTGAAAGTAATAATTGAAGGTGTCACATCGTGACTGATGCAGCCGCAAAAAGCCCTAAAAGGCGCTGAGTAATTGCAGAACCAACCCGGAGGTGACACGTGGATTATGCATTAAATTGAAGTGACAAGATACGCCTATGTTCAGAGAAGAATACAATATTTCGAAGTAAAGCGGCGGCAAAATATTCCCCCCATAAATGCATATTCACTTACCAAATATTAATCGATAAATAAATGGTAAGTGGGGGACTATCTGTATTGGTAAAAAAAGAGCTTCACACGTATGATAATTATTGATGATTCACTCGGTTACGTGGACCAAGGAAAACATGACAACTGGACATGACTCTATAAGGAGGTGCGAGGCAAAGAGGCACGGCACTATATAACCACGAGGTAATCAGCGACGGGAAACTCAACTTGATTGAGGCAAGGAAGAGACACGGTCAAAATGAATCCGGCCAGAGCTACGGGTAGATCCAAAGATCTTCAATTAATGATCCAAAGATCTTTAATTAGTCATTAATGTGTTATCATTGCAAGAGCTAAACGTTATACTGAAGAATTTCCTATATAAGGGAATAGAAGTTAACTTGTAAGGGACATCCGAACTGCGAATACAATACACTTTACTTTTCTGTGCATCATACTATTGCCTTTTTACTTAATCTTTCTCACTTATAATTATTTCCTTGGTTATCATAAACCCGTGTTCATCCTAAATATAGCTTTAGTCCAAGGACCTAATTCTTTGGTTAAACAGGGTTCTCCTTCAGCAGTTTGCACTGTTACCTTAGTCAAGTTTGTTGAATCATCAAGTTCAATCGGCACTGGTACTAGTTTCTTTGCCTGCCTGCTTTCACGAGTTATCTCCTATTCCAAGTCTAAGTCTCTGCCATTGTGTAGACTCACTGCCATCAGCTGCTTCGGGCCCTGGTCCTTAGGATTCACCTGAATGTCTGCAGGCAAAGTCCCAAGAGGATGATTGTTCAAAGACATTGCTATCTGGCCCATCTGCACTTCAATATTTTTAATAGCTAAATCGTGTGCATCTACTCTCTTACTGATTTTGGCAGTTGACCCAATCACCTATTGCATCATCGCTTCAAGCCTAGAAAACCCATCTTCTTGTCTCCCCTCATGTTGTTGCTGAGGGGGGTGGTATGTTTGCTGCTGATTTTGATTGTTAAACCCCTGTGGCCTTTGGTAAGGTGCCACATTACCATGAGGTCTCATGGCACCCATATTGCCATTGTTATGCTGCTGATGAGGTGGTCTGTACGGCTGAACTTGTTGACCCCAATTTTGTCCACCATGTCTCTGGCCTCCATAGTTTGACACATAATTCATATTCTCCGGGTAGTGAAGATGATCACAGTCTGCATTCCACTGATTACCAATTGGTTGGCTAATGCAATATGTGAATAAGCCCCCATTGGTAGTATCTACAATATGAACTTGCTGCTTCTGCCCCGACTCATCTACCTTCTTCGTAAGTAAGCTCATCTGTGTCATCAAAGTTGCCATATTTTCAGCAATAGAGTTGGACGGGTCTAATGGAACCGAGTGAACGATAGGGTTAATAGGTGCACCCCTGGTCATCCACCCTGAATTTTGTGCCATTTTATCAAGTAAAGCCTGACTTTCTCTCCACGTCTTACTCAGGAATGCTCCACCAGCTGAAGCATCAACATTAGCTTTCACACCATCAGCCAGACCCATATAAAATCTCTGCCCCAACATCTATTCTGGAATTCCATGGTGAGGACAGACTACCAGCATCCCTTTAAATCGTTCTCATGTCTCCATAGGCTTCTGCCTGAAGCTCAAGATCTCATCAATTTGTTGCGTTGTCTTGTTCGGTGGATTGAATTTATTAAAGAACTGCTTGACCAACTCCTCCCATGTAGTAATAGAATTGATGGGGAGTGAGTTGAGCCAAGTCTGGGCTACTCCTGTCACTGAGAACGGAAACAGCAACAGTCTTATTGTGACGTTTGTTTGCCTCTATGTCTTGCAGATCGACAGGAAGTTCTTCAAATGTTGCTGGGGATCCTCAATGTATGACCCCGAAAACAGCCCCTTATTCTGCAACAAGTGCAACATATTATTTGTGATTTGGAAGGACTCAGCTTCTATCTGCGGGACCATGATCGCGGTGGCCAAATTCTCCGTTGTGGGTTGTGCCCAGTCATATAAGGGCGCCTCAGGTGCAATGGGCACCTCAGACGTTGCAATGTGTCCGGCTAGGTCAACCACATCTTCCCCGCTATTATTGTTGATCCTGTTATTCAGGTCTGCCATGTCTGTTTCAATGTGTTCAATGAATGGTTGTTGCTTGCTTCTCTAGTTGGCCATGTTCAAGGCCTTGAAAACTTTTTCGGGGTCTGGTAAGGCTTCAAATACTTCACCAGTTCTCGATGAGTTTCTAGGCATGCACTTGTACAACCAATTCAGCAAACGTTAGAATTTCAATATATGAAAGAAATCAAAGAAAATTGATTACACTTAAGAATTTTGTATTTTCCTCCAACTACAAATGATAATACCGTTAATTCCCCGGCAACGGCGCCAAAATTTGATCACGCTCAACTATGTCTAATAAAAGACTAAGCGGGCGTTGAAAATATAATTCGGGTATTTTGCCTAGAGTCGAATTCCACAGAGAACTAACGTATCAATTATTGTTGTTAGATTACTAGATTCTGAATAATCAACTTTCTCAAAAGTTATGAATATGACTTGGTGGTATTTTTACTACTACAGCTGAACAAAAATAATAAACTAAAGATTAACTAACAATGAGGTGTAAACAATTGTAATAAAGGTCTAAGGTTATGGTTTCCCCCGTTGATGAAATCCCTTCTTGTATATTTCCTATAGTTTTGACTTAGTTGTCTCTATCAATCATGAACACTCCAGCTATCATAAATCTCTCTCAAGTAATTATGATAATCTACTAGACGCACTCTCTCAAGTTACGTTAGCTAAATTGCATTACAGTTCACTTTAGATTGCACCCGAGGTATCGTTATCTCTAATCCAACCTCTAAACCCTCGGTTATGGATCTCGCCTATACTCCGGGAGTAATGTTGTTCAAACAACTACCTAAATATGCACTCTCTCTCAAGTAGATACATAATAAATAAGAACATCTAATTGAGGGCCCTTCAATCAACTACAACAAGAACGTAGTTGAACAAATAGAGATTAACAACCAAGCAAAACTATATTATTATCACAATAAGTTCATCCCCAACGGGTTCCACCAAAACCGTTGATTAAAGAAGTTAGCTACTCGTGCTCAAGAACAATAAAAACTCAAAAGAAATCCTAATTCTCAAAATAAAGATCAAAGGAAGAGAATATAAAAACTCTAATTGTTGCTTGTCTTCTCACAATGATTCTTGCCTCTTACTTGAGTCTAAAAACAAGACTGAGGGTCTTTTGGGCGAGTTTATAATGTTTAAATAGGTTTAGGCAATTTATTCCCGTATTTTGCACTTTGGTCGTTCAGATTTTATGGCCTTTCAGCGTTCGCCCGCGGCCGCGACAGGAACGCGGTGAAATACGCGCATTCTGATTCTAGTTGTCTTTCCCACTACGCTCCAACCACGGTCGACCGCGGTCGCGGTGGGCTATTTTCCAACAAACTTGGCATTTTTCTTGTTTGTTTCTCACGGGTTCTTCTGATTGGCCTAAAACTCCTTTAATTGACTCCAAACCGCTCCAAAATATCTCCCATCATAAAATATATCCTGCAAAGCATAAAAACACTAATCAGAGTATTTTGTTATCAATATTCGCATTAAAAACATAATAAAGTATGGTTTATTAGGGGTGAAAATATAGTCTAATTCACCTATTATCAGTTAGTTAGTTAGTTAAACACAAGAATATTAACATCTATAAGTTAGGAATTGTTCAAGCTTGTATTCTTGGTGATAGTGAACAGCTGTAGCTAAGCCTTAGTTCTCTGTGGGATTCGATTATGGACTTGTAAACCGAAATATATTTGCAACGACCGCTTAGTCCTTTTTATAAGACATAGTTGGGCGTGATCAAATACGTACTCCCGCATTTGGTTGGTAGGCTTATTTTAATACCGGTAGGTTAGGTCGCATTTTTTTTCTTCATCTTACTATCTTGTTGTGTATACTGCTTTTACATGGAATTTCGGTGTTGTCCCGTCTTGTTTCTTGTTATTATTGTGGTACTTATGCTTGCGTCGAGGGTCTATTAGAAACAACCTCTCTAATTCCACAACATAGGGGTAAGGTCTGTGTACACACTATCCTCCCCATACCCCACTATGTGAGATTATACTGTGTATGTTGTTGTTATTGTTATAAAGTCTGAATGCTACTTAAAAAAAGTATGATGAAAAAAGTTATATTTGTAATTACCAAATGTTGTGTTGAGATAGATTGTTTTTTTTAATTAAAGGTTTTGGGTTCGAGCTTTAGGAATGAATTTTTTTTGGTAGAAATTGTTTTGTTCCTTTAATTGGCCTTATATGGTGCGAATCCGAATATAGAGTGGAAAAGAAGAAAAATAATTTTTGTAAAAGACTTTTTGATGGTTTATAGCTTTCCAGAGAAGAAATAGACAAAGTTTCTGTGATATTTACTTTTAACGGTAAAATGTATTAATTAATATATTGAAAATGAAATGTCTTTTCTTATGGACATCATGTGGTCAATTCCATTAAATTTCCACGAAAAGAAAATGTTACTTTCAACGTCAACGCTATCAATCTAAGTGGGCGTTTGGACATAAGAATTGTAAAAAAATGAAATAAAATTTTAAGTGAAAATGGTATTTGAAAATTAGAGTTGTGTTTGGACATGAACATTATTTTGGGCTGTTTTTGAAATTTTGTGAGTGATTTGAGTGAAAATTTTGAAAAATAGTTGTTTGGAGTTTTTCATATTTTCGATATATTTCAAAATTCATCTTCAAGTGAAAATTAAAAAGTTTATGGTCAAACACTGATTTCCAGAAAAAGTGAAATTTTTTATATGTCCAAACGGGATCTAGGTATAAAATTACCATATATTTTTCAGATTGACCAATAGTCAAGACGAATTTGACGTGGAAATTAGAATGGTTTCTCATTTCAATTTCAATGATATAATATCAATGTCGCTTTCCTCTCTTTTTTTCTTTTGCTTGGTTGGGAAGGAAAGAAAATGGACATTGAAAGACTTTGTTTTTTTTTTCTTTTACAGATTTCAAATGGAAATTACACAGGTAAATGTAATACTAGGAAACTTTTCTCCTATCATCTAAAATATTTGTCCTTCTTATGCGAATATGAAATAGCCCGAAAGCCGGTACAGGAGTTAGGAACGGTAGAAATAGCTAAAGACCGAATTCAAAGATATTGGCCAATCAAAAGAAAATGGTGAAAGACCACCACAAAGAGATTCCCGCGCACGTTTTAGTCCTATTCGATAATAAAAGCGGATGAACTTTCCTGAAAAAAATAACCAATCTATTTTCGGGCACACCAAAAAACAAGCCTTAAACATGACATGACCTTCCTTCTCTTTTCTCTTTTTCTTTTTTTTGTGTGTATGTGTTTTTTACTCGGCGCCCAGTACTTCGTTGAGCCCAAACAAATTTGGATTCATGCCGAAAAATCTTATTTTGGGGGTAAAGTGCTTCCTTCTTAAAGCGACTTCTTTTCTTGGGCTTGACCGCGAAATATCATAAAAATAGCACAGGCTAGCTAATTTTCGAACTGGTCATTCAAAAATAGCCAGTGTTTGCAAAGTCATCGAAAATAACCACTATTATGCTGCAACACGAGAAGTTCTAGCATAATATACTAGAGATCGGTGCACCGGTGTTTGAACTGCCATCATATTTTACTGGAACTCCAACAAGCATAAAGTTCTAACATAATATACCGGAGATTGGAGCACTTGTGTATGAAGTATGAACTTCCGGCATATTATGTTTGACCGGTATATTATACTGGAATTCCAGTATATTATGCCGGAGTATTTTCTGGATTTTGAACAGTATTTTCGTTCAAATTTATCTTTCCTTAAAAAATTGTTATATCTCTGTATTTGTAAAACAATTCTGGAAATAATAAAATAAATAAAATAAATAAACAGAAATGTAAACGCAATGAAATTAATCCGAGCCCACTGAATTCACAGTGTTTCCTTAAGGAATTTAATCCCCTCCTAGTACCCAAGGTTATGGATTATTTCCTCCCAGGATAGAACGAATTTCACACTGGTGTAGTGGTACTTCAAACCCCAGTGTTTCAGCGAACTCAAAGTTCGGTAGCAAATCACACTTACTTGCTTTCTTTGAAGATGAAAGTATGCAGAAAGAAGGAGGAGAACTCAGAAATTAGTATGTAAAATCTGAGAGAATGGACTTGTATTTATAGCCAAAGTTGGGCTGAAATCTGAAGAGGTGCAACTCTCCATAATGGCTGTTTTTGCAAAAACGTCCATAAAGTAAATGCCATGACATAATTGGCTTACTCAATAATAAAGAGGAAAAATTAAAGGATAGTTAATTTTCTGTTACAAAACATAAAACTAAATTCTGGATAATATCCGAGGCCGAGGCGAGCGACGACGACGACGGCGCGAGACTTGCTTTCTTCTCAACTCTTTATTAGCTAGAAGAAGAGCAATTTCTTATATACCCATCAAAAGTCTTTTCCTCTTCCTATGTGGGACAATTAAGGAGGGAAACTCAAATATTACTCAAATATTTTATTTTCCCCTCCATTTCCCATTCACCCATTTTAAGCATTAATATATCATTAATTACTTAAAATCCCAACAAAAATAGCTAAATTTTGATTACTTTTAAAACTGTGGCTATTTTTGAATGACCATTTGTAAATCTGATTATTTTTGAATTTCTTCTCAAAATTTCTAATTAAAAATAAAAAGGTACTTATTATTCTATCGTAACCTTTTGTGGTGACGTCTCTTTACCTAATTGTCAAACATGACATAAGCTTCATATACTCGCATTTAATTGTGTTCTATCAATTGTGTCCATTTTGGTAGAAAAGTTTTGCCATGCCACTATTTAATATTGAGTTTTTTTTCTTCCTTTTACATGATAAATAAATAGAGAAGGAGGGGAAGATCAAATTGAATCAACACGACTACGGTTAATCACCGCTCCTCTCCTTACAGTCAAGTGTTTCAGGACTGGAAAACAATTGTTCGACTTCCATTTGGTATTTTGGCCCAAGTTCCTTCAAACTCGTCACAATTAGTAAAAAGCACATAATTTTGGAATTTAATAAATAACAGAATCACCATTTTTAATTAAATGCTAAACTTGTATTTGTTGGAGTTTTTAAGCATTTAATAATTTATTAATGCTTAAAATATGGTGAATAGAAAATGGAGGAGAAAATAAAATATTTGAGTAATATTTAAATTTCCCTCATTAATTGTCCCACATAGGAAGAGGAAAAGATTTTTGATGGGTATATAAGCAATTGATCTTCTTCTAGCTAATAAAGAGTTGAGAAGAAGGCAAGCCTCACGCCGTCTTTGGTCAATCGATCGAGAGATTAATTTTTGGACCAAATTTATTTGTTAATAGTAAATATTAACAGAAATATTATTAAATATTTGTTTTAATAATAAAATATTAATATTAAATCCATTTCAGTATTTAGTTTTCTGTTTTTGTAATAGAAAATTAACTATCCTTTAATTTTTCCTCTTTATTATTGAGTAAGCCAATTATGTCGTGGCATTTATTCTATGGGCGTTTTGCAAAAACAACCATTCTGAAGAGTTGCACCTCTTCAGATTTCAGCCCAACTTTGGCTATAAATACAAGTCCATTCTCTCAGATTTTACATACTAATTTCTGAGTTCTCCTCCTTCTTTCTGCATACTTTCATCTTCAAAGAAAGCAAGTAAGTGTGATTTGCTACCGAACTTTGAGTTCGCTGAAACACTGGGTTTGAAGTACCACTACACCAGTGTGTAATTCGTTCTATCCTGGGAGAAAATAATCCATAACTTTTGGGTACTAGGAGGGGATTAAATTCCTTAAGGAAACACTGTGAATTCAATGGGCTCGAATTGGTTTTTCATTACGTTTACATTTCTGTTATGTTATTTTATTTTCTCCGGAATTATTTTACAAATACAGATTTCTAACAAGCTTAAGGAATTTAATCTTTTTCTGTATTTGTGTTATATTAACTATTTCTAGAGAGTAAAACCTTTGTGGTTTTGTACTCTATTGGAGATTAAAATCTACATGATTTTAATGTTTGTGTCATTCTTTTACAAAAATGACGAATGACAACGGAAACGAAGTTGTTCCGATGGTAACTGCCAATGCCTCAACAAGCCGAACAACACCGGCAACATTGGCACCGGCTGAGAAACCCGAAAAAAATTTCGGTCTTGATTTCAAGCGCTGGCAACAAAAGATGTTCTTCTACTTGACTACTCTAAGTCTCCAGAAGTTCATCAAGGAAGATGTTCCTGTGCTGTCTGATGAAACTCCAGAGACTGAACGCTTTCTCGTGATTGAGGCGTGGAAGCATTCAGATTTTTTGTGCAAGAATTATATTCTCAGCGGGCTGGAGGATTCTTTGTATAACGTCTACAGTGGCGTGGAAACGTCAAAAGAATTGTGGAGTGCGCTTGAAAAGAAATACAAAACTGAAGATGCCGGGTTGAAGAAGTTTGTTGCTGCAAAGTTTTTGGACTACAAGATGGTAGATAGCAAGTCTGTTATTACCCAAGTCTAGGAATTGCAAGTGATTATTCACGATCTCCTTGTTGAAGGTATAAGTAGAATTAATACTAACATTGATAGTATTAATTTTATTATGTTTACTAATAGAATTTTCATTGAAGGTCCTGTCATCAATGAGGCCTTTCAAGTAGCAGCAATGATTGAGAAGTTGCCTCCATTGTGGAAGGACTTCAAAAATTATTTGAAACACAAACGCAAGGAGATGTCCCTTGAAGATCTCATTGTTCGGTTGAGAATCGAAGAGGACAATAAAGCTGCTGAAAGGAGAGGTCGTGGTAATTCAACAATAATGGGAGCAAATATTGTTGAAGAGAACAAAAAGAGAAAGAAGGCTTCTGGGCCGAAATACAACCCAAGCAAGAAGCGGTTCAGTGGAAACTGCTACAACTGTGGGAAAACCGGACACAAATCTACGGAGTGTCGTGCTCCGAAGAAAGACAAGAAGAGGGGTCAAGCAAACATGGTTGAAAAGCATGATGATGTTGATGATTTGTGTGCCATGCTTACTGAATGCAACTTGGTGGGAAATCCTAGAGAGTGGTGGTTTGATTCTGGAGCCACTCGCCATGTTTGTGCTGTTAAAGAAGCCTTTGCTACTTATGCTCCTGTTGGACCCGATGAGACGATTTCTATGGGAAATGCTTCAAAGGCCAAGATTGAAGGATGTGGGAAGATATTTCTCAAAATGACTTCCGGTAAAGTGATGACTTTGAACAACGTCCTTCATGTTCCCGAGATTAGAAAGAATTTAGTCTCTACTGGACTTCTTGTTAAAAATGGATTTAAATGCGTATTTGTATCCGATAAGGTTGTAATAAGTAAGAACGAGATGTTTGTAGGAAAATGTTACCTTACTGAGGGCCTTCCAAACTTAATGTAATGGTTGTTGAAAGTAATAATAAAATTTCAACTTCGTCTTACTTACTTGAGTCAGATGAATTATGTCATGTACGTTTGGGTCATGTCAATTATAAAACCTTGCGAAAAATGATTAATTTGGAAGTATTGCCTAAGTTTGAATGCGACAAATCAAAATGTCAAGTATGTGTGGAATCTAAGTTTGTTAAACATCCTTATAAGTCAGTTGAAAGGAATTCAAATCCTTTAGACTTAATTCACACAGATATTTGTGACATGAAGTCAATACCATCTCGCGGTGGCAAGAAGTATTTCATAACTTTTATTGACGATAGTACTCGATATTGCTATATTTACTTACTTAATAGTAAAGATGAAGCAATAGACGCATTCAAGCAATACAAAAGTGAAGTTGAAACACAACTTAACAAGAAAATAAAAATGATAAGAAGTGATAGGGGTGGTGAATATGAATCTCCTTTTGAAGAAACATGTTTAGAATATAGAATTATTCATCAAACAACGGCCCCGTACACGCCCCAATCCAATGGGATTGCGGAAAGAAAGAATCGTACATTAAAGGAGATGATGAACGCGTTGTTGATAAGTTCTGGTTTGCCACTGAACTTGTCGGGGGAAGCCATTCTTACGGCTAATCGAATATTAAATCGAGTTCCCCATAGAAAAACACAATCCATTCCATATGAAAAATGAAAAGGAAGGAACCCCAATTTGAATTATTTTAAAGTGTGGGGGTGTTTGGAAAAAGTGCAAGTTCCTAAATCCAAAAGGGTAAAAATAGGACCGAAAACATTGATGGTGTTTACATAGGATATGCGACTAATAATAAAGCATATCAATTTCTGGTTCATAAATCAGAAAATCCTGACATTCATAATAATACGGTTATAGAATCAGATAATGCTAAGTTCTTTAAAAATATATATCCGTATAAAAAGGAATGTGAGTCGATTGGTGAAGGATATAAATGACCTCGGGAAGAAAAAAAAGAAAGTACACTTAATCAGGAGGATCCAAGACGTAGTAAACGTCAAAGAACGTCTACATCATTTGGACCATATTTTGTGACTTTCTTATTGGAAAATGAGCCTCAAACATTTAAAGAAGATATGTCTTATTCGGAATCATTATTTTGGAAAGAGGCAGTCAATAGTGAAATAGAATCCATATTGAACAACCATACATGGGAATTGGTTGATCTTCCTCCCGGAAATAAACTTTTAGGTTCTAAATGGATCTTTAAGAGGAAAATGAAAGAAGATGGCATTATTGACAAATTCAAGGCAAGACTCGTGGTCCNTTTGGAAAGAGGCAGTCAATAGTGAAATAGAATCCATATTGAACAACCATACATGGGAATTGGTTGATCTTCCTCCTGGAAATAAACCGTTGGGTTCTAAATGGATCTTTAAGAGGAAAATGAAAGATGATGGCACTATTGACAAGTTTAAGGCAAGACTTGTGGTCAAAGGATATAGACAACGAGAAGGTCTTGACTATTTCGATACATACTCTCCAGTTACAAGAATTACGTCCATAAGAACGCTGGTAGCGTTAGCTGCAGTTATGGTCTTGAAATTCAATCAAATGGATGTTAAGACGGCCTTCTTAAATGGAGAGTTGGAGGAAGAAATTTACATGGAACAACCTGAAGGGTTTGTGGTTCCAGGTAAAGAAAAGAAGGTATGTAGACTTGTTAAGTCCCTTTACGGACTAAAACAAGCACCCAAACAATGGCATGCGAAATTTGACCAAACAATGTTGTCAAATGGTTTTAAAATAAATGAGTGTGATAAATGTGTGTACATTAAAAATGCTCCAAATCACATAGTCATTGTTTGCTTATATGTGGATGATATGTTGATAATGAGTAATGACATTGCCAACACAAATGCGTATAAGCGCATGCTAACTGGCAAGTTTGATATGAAAGACTTGGGAGTTGCTGATTTAATTCTTGGAATTAAGATCCATAAGACTTCTCAAGGTTTGACATTGTCACAATCTCATTATATTAAGACAGTACTTGAAAAATTCAAGCACTTGGGCTTTAAAGTTGCAAAGACTCCAAATTGGATGAATCTTGCATTAGCAAAGAACAAAGGCCAGAGCATATCACAATTGGATTATGCTCGTGTGTTAGGATGTTTAATGTACATCATGAATTGTACACGACCAGATATAGCTTGTGCTATAAGTAAATTGAGTCGATATACGAGCAATCCAGGTCAATCTCATTGGATGGCCATGAAACGAGTTTTGGGGTATTTAGTACATACCCAGGACTTTGCCTTGCACTACAGTAAATATCCTGCAGTCATTGAGGGATATTGTGATGCAAATTGGATCACCGGATCAACTGATTCCAAGTCCACAAGTGGATATGTATTCACTATTGGTTGAGGAGCGGTATCTTGGAAGTCGTCCAAACAAACTTGTATTGACCACTCTACAATGGAGGCTGAGTTCATAGCCTTAGATAAAGCCGGTGAAGAAGCTGAATGGCTCCGGAATTTCTTGGAAGATATTCCATTTTGACCCAAACCGTTGGCACCAATATGCATACATTGCGATAGTTAAGCGANGTTCATAGCTTTAGATAAAGCCGGTGAAGAAGCTGAATGGCTCCGGAATTTCTTGGAAGACATTCCATTTTGGCCCAAACCGTTGGCACCAATATGCATACATTGCGATAGTCAAGCGGCAATTGGAAGGGCAGGGAGCGTTATGTATAACGGTAAATCTCGTCATATACGAAGAAGACATAAAACCGTTAGGCAATTACTCTCTAGAGGAATTATCACGATTGACTATGTAAAGTCAAGTGATAATGTGTCGGATCCACTTACAAAAGGCCTAACTAGAGATGTAGTTGAGAAATCATCAAGGGGAATGGGACTATGGCCGAGAACAAGTCATAGTGGCGGTAACTCTACCTAGAAGACTGGAGATCCCAAGATCTAGGTTCAAGGAGATCAAACAAAGTCATTAATGACGGTTCAACATTGTCAACTAAATTATTTGTTCCATTCTCGTGATGAGACAATGTTCAGTATCAAGGATAAAGCATTAAGGCTTTTTAATGATTTCTAAATTTGATACGGGGTATATCAAATAGTGTATCTACGGGATGACACGTTTAGGAATCACCTATGTAAGTGTGAAGTGTTAGCCGCTTCAAGGAGAATTTTGCAAGGCCAATTCTCTATGCACTTATGAAACCAGGCGGTGTTCATGGCTGAAACGAACACAACAATGAGAACCAAAGACGGTTAAGGATTGGTTGTGTGACTTGTGGTTGTCTAGGTATACACCAAAGTTCGACGGTTCAAAGATATCAAATATACCGATTGATCGAGTATATCCGACATAAGTTCACTACAGAAAGTTCAAAGGGAAACCTACTTATCCAGATGCAATTAATCCTTGCTTGCGAATCACACAGTTTTCATGCATACTTCTGTGATATAGCCATTCCCCGTTCATGTGGAGGATTGTTGGGGTTTTTAAGCATTTGATGATTTATTAATGCTTAAAATATGGTGAATGGGAAATGGAGGGAAAAATGAAACATTTGAGTAATATTTGAGTTTCCCTCCTTAAATGTCCCACATAGGAAGAGGAAAATATTTTTGATGGGTATATAAGCAATTGCTCTTCTTCGAGCTAATAAAGAGTTGAGAAGAAGGCAAGCCTCGCGCCGTCTTTGGTCAATCGATCGAGAGATTAATATTTGGACCAAATTTATTTGTTAATAGTAATTATTAACAGAAATGTTATTAAATATTTGTTTTAATAACAAAATAGTAATATTAAAATAAATATTAATATTAAATCCATTTCAGT
>ML261410.1:16755-37288 GCA_005239495.1 Nicotiana undulata | reverse complement strand
TTCACAACACTAGGTTCCTTGTCCTTTCCCGAGTCTAACCATACCAAGAACACGAAAATCGAAGCTCAAATGGTCCTCCAATTCCCCCATTCTTCGTCTCTTAAACCCAAGCCCTACATTTTTCTACTGTTTTTACCAAAGATTTCAATCAAAAATCGTTCTTAATGCACAATATAACGAGTTTTGAGTCCAAGAAACCTACCTCCTTGAAGAAACAACAAAATTCCTCTTCAAAACCCCTTCAAAAACTCCAACCCATGTGTAAAAATGGTGAAAGAAGACTACTTTCGCGAAGGTTGCCTTTTATAGTTCTGCCCAGGCATTTCCGCAACAGTAGTGTTTTTCTCGCACCTGCGACTCCGCAGGTGCGACCTTTCAACCGCACCTGCGAAACCCACTTAAGTTGCCCAGCTTCCTCACCCGCGACACTTTTCCCGCGCCTGCGACATCGCAGGTGCGGACATCCATCCGCCCTTGCGACCTCCTTCACACCTGCGGCCTTTTTATCGCAACAGCGGGCCCGCAGGGGTGACATATTGACCTCACCAGCGGTCCTTCACTTAACACCCAGAGCCCGCGCCTGCGACCCCATCTCCCGCACCTGCGATCTTGTAGGTGCGATCTTCCTTCCGCCCCAGCGACCAAACCTCGCACCTGCGCCATGTTTTCCGCTCCTGTGATATCCGCACCTGCGGCCAAAGCATCGCAGGTGCGATCGCACCAGCAACAGTAGCTTCAACTGCATTTCAAGTTCCAACTTCTCCGTTTAACGCTCGAAATCAAACCCGAGCCCCTCGGGACCCCAACCAAACACACCAACATATCAAACATGGTTATTCATACTTTGTCGAGCCATTAAAACACCAAAAACAACATCAAAACCATAAATTCTCATCCAATTCAAGCCTATGATTTCAAAAAACTTCCGAAACACGTATTTGATAAAAAACCCACCCAAATCATCTCCGAATGACCTGAAATTTTGCGGCAAGTCCAAAATGACCTAATGAAGCTACAGCAACTCTCGGAATCCCATTCTGACCCTCGTATCAAAATCTCGCCTATCAACCGGAATTTGCCAAAATACTAACTTGGCCAATTCAAGCCTAAATCTACATCGGGCACCCTAAAAATATTCTGAATACACTCCTAAGTCCTAAATCACCTAACAAAGCTAGCCAAACCATAAAATCCGCATTCCGAGGTCGTTTACCTATAAGTCAACTCCGGGTTGACTTTTCCAACTCTAAAGCTCTTGTTAGAGACTAAGTGTCTCAATCCACTCTATTTTCATTCCGAACCCGAACCAACCAACCCCAACACTTCATGAACAGTCTAACCAAGCTACTACAAGACAGAAATAAAGGAATAGATGCGTATACTGCGTAACGACGGATCGGATCGTTAAAAGAACACGATAAATGTAAGCAATAAATCAAAAGAATCGACAGTGGAGAATGTTTAAGTTAGGGAGCAGAGAATGTTCTTGTTCTTGTATTGAATATCATGTGTTCAAGAAATGACAAGGGTCCCCTTTATATAGGAGGGGAATCCCAAACATGGTACATGTATAATTATTACAAAAGTGAATAGGTGGTACAGCTATTTTAATGATCCGGTACGGACTTATACTATTCTGGCAAGTGCTTGTCAGTTTTAACCACATGTTCTTGGAAGTCCCGCACCCTTCCACGACGGGCTCATATCCCGGCCTTATCTCGAGGCACATTGATTCCTCGACAATGCCCCTCGAGGGATTCACCTCGGAGCTGATCCTCGGGTCTTGCCTTGATACTATCGAGACCAGGCTCGGAACGTCGTGGGCACCCCAAAATCGGTCATTCCCGGTTTTATCTGTATACAGATAGTCCCTGCGTTTCTTAGAATGAAAAGACAAGAAACGATTTGAATTCTCAACCCTTTAATGCTTCCATTATTGCGTCAGCTGCGTTATATCAAGCGATTGATATGGTAGAAAGGGTGCTCAAAGGTCGCGTCTGTACGGCCCTTAAAAAGCCTTCAAATTGATTATTGTGGTTGGCTGTCTTTTGTCCTCCTTCAATGCACATGGTTGGCCTTTATAAATATTCTTTCCTTTTCCCCTTAGTTTTCATTGCATCTTCAATTCTTCAAAAGAGTTCCTCTTATTTGTCCCTTGTGCTCTTTCTCTGATTAAGTTTTCTCCTCCTATATGAAATCTTTTAACAAGAATGGCGAAGATTTTTGCCACTGTCCCTCAGTGAGATATGCCTTCCTCTTCTTCACTCTCATCTAAAGGAAGGGCAACAGTACCCCATCGTCTCGAGGAGTGCATACCAGGACCTTGCGAAACGACCTCCGATTTCAAGGTAGATAACCCTTCTTCTAAGCCGGGGTGGTGTGAGCCCATGTCCCGGTATATTAGTTTAGTAGCAGACACCGAGAAGGTGAAGGCCGATTACCGCTGGGGGGACGCGGTGCTGGCAGAGATTCCCTCTCAGGAGAAGGACCTAACGACGTACAAGGCCGGTTTTCTCAGTGTGTATACTTATCCATTTACCCTTGTCTCGGTGGAGCCATCCTCGCCCTCAATAGACCATGTGATCCTCGAATTTTGTGAACTATATCGAGTGACTCTCAATCAAATCCATCTGTTGTTTTGGCGTATCGTTTATATGATTAGACACTTTGCAAACATGGTAGACGGAATGCCTTTTACCCTTGACCATTTGATCAGAATGTATAGTCATCGACTTTTCCGAGGTGGTCTGATTAAGTTCCAACTCCAGGCCTTGAAAGCTTTCCTCGCTTGCACCGATGAGATTAGGGACAGAGGGTGGATGAGCCGCTTTGTCCGAGTGACGACCTTGGACCTGATTCCAGTGGAGAAGATGTCGTTCCCTGAAGAGTGTAACATGAAACGTAAGTGAATACGTCAATTAGGTATTTTCTTTTTCTTTTGGATCGATTTCCCCATGAACTGACTTCCTCTGCCGATGCAGCTGTCGCAATGTACCCTGGTGCTGTTAAGGATTTCCCAAGCTGGGTTAGCCGGCTAGATTCGACTTGCCCATATATTGAGCGCGTGTGGCACGATTTTTCTAGGGCTAGATGGGAAGCTAAGAACCACGGTGAGTCCTTACTCTCGCTGTTATTAAATCTTTCAGAAAAAATATCACTGATTACGTCCTCATTTTCTGCGTTTATATTTTGTATTCATACAGTCTTGGGCGAGGCCTCTTTAATGAGAGAAGCACCGACTGGGGGAATGCATACTCCAAAACTTGGTAAGGAGAAGAAAAGGAGAAAGACATCCCCATCCGAGCCCTCGAAGCCAAAGAGGGCTAAAGTGGAAAAACTAGAGGCTGATTCAACGGCTTTGAGTTTGGAGGTATCAGAGAGTCCCCGAGCTAGAAGTGGAGAGAAAAATGACTCCTCGATAATGCCCGTGGGAGGAGAAACATATTCGTCCCACATCTAGTTGAGGCGCTGGTTGTCGGGACTGAGGTTTCTAAATCAGGACTTGATGTTGTTGTTGCTCCGCCTCGATCCTAAGAGGCCGTCGAGAGTGTGTATGGAAATGACTCCAAGCCAATTGACGGCCAAAGTATTTCTTGAGTTGTGGCACACTCGGTAGTCAAGCTGGAGGATCCTAGTTATGAGGCTCTTCAGAAGCAAGAGAAAGCCCCGATCTGCCCACCCGGGGTGATTGAATTGAGTGATTCCCCACCGGACCCGGTATTGTCTTAGGAGACGATCCAGGATGCCGAGAATATAGGATCTTCCGATGTGAGGGTGTCCATCGGAGATAAAGATGCATTGGAAAGACTTTTCACCGCGCCTGAGGAAAAACCCTGAGCTCAACGCCACATTTATTTTCAATGAGTTTGATAGGCTCTACGAGCAGGTAACTCTTTGTGAATTCCGCTCGGTGCCCTGACCTTCGTCTTTATTACTTTGCCTCTTTCATGCTTCTAGGACAAGGTGTTTTATAATCGAACCTTTTCCAAGTTCCGATCCGAGTTGACTTGCTTCGAGGGTGAGTGCATGAGGCTTACCTCGGAGGCTAATGAGCTTAGAGCTCTTCTGACCAAGAAGGAGGAGGAACTCCGTGGCCTTCGGGCTTTTATGGAGGTGGCGTCCCGAGAGAGGGCTCATCTTGCTGAGCAAATAATATAGTTTCTACTTGTTCTTGTTTGTTCTCACCCGACTTCAGCGTTTTAACACCTTCAGGCTGATCTTTGCAGCTTTAGAAGAAAGATGTCTCGATGAAGGAGGGGCTCCATGCCAGAGACACTGAAATTTTGAACTCAAATGGCACGTGAGTGAGATAGCCTCCGAGAAAGATACCCTTCAGGGGAGGGTGGCCTCAGCTGAGCATCAACTTCATGACGCGGGGGAGAAGAGCAATAAATACAAAGATTTTCATGTTGAGTTGGTTGCTGCGTTACTTGCAGCCAGGACTAAGGCTGAAGTGCTTGTATCCTCGTATAAAGAGGATGTTGTTTCTGCAAATGCTCAGGCCAGGAAGGTGTCCGAGGAGGCCAAGCTGCATTTGACCCGAGCCGTGGAATACGCTCAGTTAAAATCGCGGAGACAAGATCTCGAGGATATACATCCAGGGGGCATCGATCTGCATGCTGAGATCGAGAGGGTGAAGACCCTAGAAGAGGAGGTTGCAGCCCTGATTACTTCTGAAGGTGAATCGATCAGTGGCTCGGAAGATGATGAAGATGAAGGCGAAGTCCCCGAGGGGGAAGAGGCCGTTGAAGACCTGGGGGCCGAGGCCGGAGCTGCTGAAGGTATAACCTCTAAGGAAATTGTAGAATGCATAGTCTCGATGACAAATTAGGGTTATATTTGTTCTCTCCTTTGTAAGGGATTTAGATACAAGCCATGTAAATACGCCCCTTTGATCCTTCAATATATATAAGAAACCTTTCATCTTTCATCATTTCTCGTTTTTCCTTTGGTTTTTTGCAATAGGCCGCAATGCTCGTTGTTCATCGATCCGAAATTTTGACCTAAAAAAAGACCTTGGGTTTTTGCCTTTGACGAGCAATTTGTAACGATCGAATATTGACCGCTTTGGGCTTAGTCCCCGAATCAAGTTTTGACTTGAGTTCCTCGACCTTTAGGTCTTAACTTATTCCCCTTTTTGGGAACTACCACCACATTGGCCAACCATTCGGGATATTTTATCTCCCTAATAGATCCCTATTTTGGGGAGCTTTGTTACCTCGTCCTTGATGAATGAATGCTTTACCTCGGACTGAGGTTTTCTTTTTTGCTTTACCAGTTTGAACCTGGGGTCGACGCTTAGTCTATGGGTGGTTATTTCCGGCGGGATCCCTGTCATGTCTAAATGGGATCAACCAAAGCAATCGAGGTTATTAATAAGAAATTGAATGAGTTTTTTTCTAAGTTCGGGGGTTAGTCCCGTTCCCAAGTAGACCTTTCAATCCGGAAGATGTTCGATCAGAACAGCCTGCTCTAGTTCTTCAATTGTTGACTTAGTTGCATCCGATTCTTCGGAGGCAATAAAGTTCTGGGGGGGAGGGGGGGAGGAAGTCTTCTTCGTCATCCTCGGGGACTTGATTTCCCTCTGGCTCCTTCGAGGCGGGGGGTGTAGATGTTGGTGCCTTGCTGTGAACCGCGAACATCTCTTTGCCGCCTTTTGCTATCCATATACAGTTTTTGTACCGTCTTTTGTTGGAAATTTTATCATCTGATGAAGAGTTGATGGTACTGCCTTCATGTTGTGTATCCATGGCCTTCCAAGTAATGCATTGTACCTCATGGCGCTTTTGATGACATGAAATTTAGTATTTTGAACTACACCGGACATGTTAACCGGAAGGACGATCTCCCCCTCCGTAGCTTCACCGGTCATGTTCAATCCGTTGAGGACTCGTGAGGTAGGTATGATTTGATCTTCCAGTCCGAGCTGCTCCACTACCCTCGACCTGACTATATTGTCGAGCAACCTGGATCCACGAGCACACATTTGATTTGATTATTGAAAAAGAAAGAAATTACCAGCGCGTCATTATGTGGTTAAGACAAGGTCTCGAGATCTTCTTCACTAAGTGCGAGAATGTCCTCAGGCACATAATTCTAAATTTGCCTTTCTGTTATGTTAGATGCTTTTTCTCGTTTGAGCACCGAGCCTTGAGGAGTGTCGGTCCCCCCAATGATCATGTGAACGATGTGCTGAGAATCTCATGTTGCATTCCTCATGTCTGCCCTTCTTTCTCGAAAGTAATTTTTAGGTATGTGGCTAAGGAATTCTTGGAGGTATCCTCTACTGACTAGTCGGGTTACTTCCCCTATGAGCTATCTGCAATACTCGGTCTTATGATCGTGTTTGCCATGAAATTCGCACATCAAGTTGGGGTTCCTTTGCGAAGGATCCGATGGTATTGGTTTTGGCCATCTGATGTCTCTGATTTTTCCTATGTTCGATACGATGTCTGAAATATCAACATTGAAGCTGCGTACGGACAACCGAGGTGTCCCCACTGGCCCTTCGTACCTGTCGAGTCCAATTTTTCTCATGAGTCCCAAAGAACTCCGGCCTCGATCCATCCTTTGATCATTCCAAGGTGTATCGTGCCTCAAAATACTACTCCGATTTTTTATGTACGGTCGATATTTTTCTTTGTTTGGCTTACTTGATTCAACCCTCCTTGTGAGTGTATTGGTAAAAACGAATTTCACACGTATGATAATTCTTTATGACTCATCCAGTTACGTGGACCAAAGGAAACATGACTGCTGGACATGGACCTATAAAGAGGCATGGAGAAAAGAGGCGCGGCTCAATAAACCTAAGAGGTAATCAGCCACGAGAAACTCAACATGATTGAGTTAAGGAAGAGACGCGGACATAATAAATTCAGACAGAGCTACGGGTAGATTCAGAAATCTTCAATTAATGACCTACACGTTACACGACCTTCATGTAACAGTTATGGTTATTCTTTGTAATGTTACATTAATGTAATAATTATTCATTAATGTGCCATCATTCCAAAAGATAAACGTTATATTAAGGAAATTCCCTATATAAGGGAATAGGGTATCACTTGTAAGATCATTTGAACTACGAATACACTTTACTTTTCTGAGCATTATATTATTGTCCATTTACTTACTTCTTTTTTATTGATTATTATTTCCTGGATTATCATAAACCCATGTTCATCCTAAAAATAGCTTTGGTCAAAGGATCTAATTCTTTGGTTAAACAAATTGGTTCCGTTACCGGGAACCTGATAATCTTTGTTTGCTTTTCAATCGATATCCTCTAAACTATGTTGAACTCCAACAATAACAACCAGCAGAGAAGTGGAACCCCAGTTCCATCACCTTCAGGAACCCCACGTTGTTCAAGGTAACAATCCCCAGAAAGATTTGATAACAACCACAATAATAATGAACAAACGGTAGAACAAGATCGAGCAAAGCAAATGATTGCAGAGTACGTGGGCCAAGCTTTGCAAGAATTCGCAAGGGGATTACCAGCGGCATCACCTGCATCACTGACACCACCTCCCAATAACACTATCACCGTGGAAAATCCTCAGTCTGGGTTGGTAAACTCAACAAGGGATGACACTCCTAACGAATCTCTCGAAGCGAGACCAGGTATGACTAATAATGCTGAATTACAAAATTTACTACTAACCTTGCAGAAACAGGTGAAGGTACAAAATGATCTAATCGAGCAAATTCCTGGAGTACCACCTATTATCAAAGGCATTGATGTTGATAGATATTCTCAACAACGTTGGAAATCAAGCGCAACACCCTTGCCTATACCCAAGAAGTTTAAAATGCCTGACGTTCCTAAGTATGACGGAACAACTGACCCACGTGACCATGTTACTGCTTTTACCACCGGAGTAAAGGGCAACGACTTAACAAAACAAGAGATTGAATCAGTCCTTGTCAAAACATTCGGAGAGACACTTACCAAAGGAGCCCTAACCTAGTATTCTCTTCTCCCTGAAAATTCAATTGATTCTTTCATAAAAGCACACTCTGGTGCACAAAAAGTCGAGAAAAGAATGGAGGACATATTTAAAATCAATCAAGGAGACACAAAACTACTCCGTGAATTTGTAAACAGGTTCCAGCGAGAAAGAATGCAACTACCAAGGGTGCCTTATAATTGGGCAGCCATGGCATTTGCAAGTAACCTAAATGACAAAAGCTCAGAAGCCACGAAGAGACTCAAAGAAATCTTGAGAGAATTCCCAGCTACAACATGGAATGATGTTTACAACAGGTACAGTACTAAACTTCGGATAGAAGAAGATACCATTGCTCGTTTGAAAGATGAAGATCATACCAGATCCAGACGTTCAAAATCAGACAGGAGATCAGGTAAAAACAGGTACGATCCTTATTTAGGACCATCGGGACGCGAAACTCGTCCCAGGTTCAAAAATACTAGGTCATATTATAGACCACCAAGCAGAGATGCGGGCTCATCCTCATCTAGATCCAGAAAGGATCGAGATGAACGACCTAGAGGTAATGCACGAATTGGGTATCACACCGTTAATGTAAGTACCCCTGAACTTGTTTCAATATTAAGAAATATGGGAGATAAGGTTAGGTGGCCTAAAGAAATGCGGTCAAACCCAAATAAGAGGAACCCAGATTTCTGGTGTGAGTTCCATAATGATCATGGACACAGGACTGCAGATTGCAGATTTTTACAAGGTGAAATAGAACAATTATTGAAACAAGGCTATTTAACAGAATTGTTTAGTGATAAGGTAAACAAGCATATATGAAGAACAGGCAGGATCCCCCGAAGCCTCCATTTCCAAAAAGAACCGTCAACGTGATACATGGAGGAGAGGAAGTGAACGGAATAGTTTGCAAATTATCCTCGAAGGTCACAATTACCCACGAAAAGCGGGTTCAAGAAAATCCAGATGTAGATGATATAACCTTTGATGAAGTAGATTTTGGCGGGCTAATGCTCCCCCATAACGATGCTCTGGTAATATCCTTACTCATTCATGACACTAACGTAAAAAGAGTGTTGATTGATCCAGGTAGTTCAGTCAATATCATCTTGTTAAGAGTTGTGGAAGAAATGCTCATGGGAAATCAGGTGATCCCAAAGGCACGAGCCATATCAGGGTTTGACAACTCTACAGTGATAACCAAAGGAGAGATCGAACTTAGCACTTACACCGAGGGAGTAACTAAAAACACCAAATTCCAAGTCATTAATACTGACATGGCTTATAATGTAATCATGGGAAGGCCCTGGATCCACGACATGAAAGCAGTACCATCCACCTTACACCAGGTAATTAAATTCCCTTCAGAATGGGGAATCAGAAAGATTAGAGGTGATCAACAGACCTCCAGAAAATATAAATTCCGTGGTGCATTATAACAAAAAAGTAGAGACGGAAAAACCGGAAGACAGAGAAATCTTCCAGACGTCACCGGCCAAACATGTACGAAAAAATTTACTGACCCAACAGGTAAAAAAGAGGTGAGTGTTCAAACAGATACGGAAGGAGATACTCATGAGAAGGTAAATCAAGTCACCACAGAAGATGCATTAGATCACACGGACGTAGATTCCAGACCGGACGTCATCCAAGAACCGGATGAAGACGAACACATCAAAACAACTACGGAAGAGCTCGAAGTTGTTCCATTGTTTGAATAAAAACCTAAACAGGTTGAGCCCCAATCGAAGAGGTAAGTTAATTGATTGTTTAAAGGCTAACGCAGATTGATTTGCGTGGTCCCACTCAGATATGACAGGTATCCCACCAGAAGTGATGACTCATAAACTAAATGAAGATCCATCCTTCATGCCTGTTAACCAGAAGAAAATAAAGCAAGGGCCATTCAAGAACCAAGTGATTGACGAAGAGGTACAGAAACTCTTGAAAATTGGTTCAATACAAGAGGTAACATACCCTAACTGGCTAGCTAACACTGTGGTAGTACCTAAAAAGAATGGCAAATGGAGAGTATGCGTAGATTATACTGATTTAAGTAAAGCATGCCCCAAAGATTCATTCTCATTACCACATATAGATCAAATGATTGATGCCACCGCAGGTCATGAATTGTTAAGCTTGCTAGATGCATATTCTGGTTATAATCAGATTAAAATGGATCCCGTTGACGAGGAAAAAACTTCCTTTATTACAAATAGGGGGACTTATTATTATAAAGTCATGCCTTTCGGCTTAAAAACGCTGGAGCCACCTATCAAAGGCTAGTGACTAAGATGTTCCAGGAACATCTAGGAAAAATGATGGAAGTTTACATCGATGACATGCTTGTAAAATCAACACGGGCGTAAGACCATTTCCAGCATCTCTCTATTACATTTGACATTTTACGCAGGTATAATATGAAGCTGAATCCAGAAAAATGCGCTTTTGGCATAGAATCGGGTAAATTCTTGGGTTTCCTTGTATCAAACAGGGTAATAGAGGTAAATCCTGCTCAAATTAAAGCTATAGAAGAAATACCTTATGTACTTATAAACAAAAAAGAAGTTCAAAGACTAACGGGAAGAATTGCAGCCTTAGGAAGATTTATTTCCAAATCTTCCGAATTTTTTTTTAAATTCGTTGCAATTCTCAAAAAGAAAAATCGGTTCGAATGGACTGAAGAATGTCAACAGGCTCTCAAACACCTAAAGGCTTATCTATCAAAACCTCCGTTGCTGTCAAAGCCAAAGGAGGGGGAGAGGTTGTACGTCTACCTTGCCATCTCGGAAATTGCTGTAAGTGCAGTATTGGTAAGGGAGGATAAAGGTAAACAATCTCCTATTTATTATGTAAGCAAGACATTGCTAGATGCTGAAACTAGATATCCACATCTAGAAAAATTAGCCTTAGCTCTAATCATGGAATCTAGAAAATTAAGGCCATACTTTCAATGTCATCCAATCATAGTTGTCACCTCGTATCCATTAAGAAACATATTGCATAAACAAGAACTATCAGGAAGATTAGCCAAGTGGGCCATAGAATTAAGCGAGCATGAAATAATATATCAGCCTAGGACTGCAATTAAGTCTCAGATCTTAGCTGATTTTGTCGCTGACTTTAGTAATAGCATTGTCCCTGAAGTGGAAAAAGAGTTACAACACTTTAACGGTGCTAATCCGGGTCTATGGACCCTATTTACCGATGGTTCTTCCAATATAAAAGGTGTCGGCTTAGGCATAGTCTTAATATCACCCACGGAGGAAAAGACACGATAGGCTATCAAATGTTATCCTATAACTAATAATGAAGCAGAGTACGAAGCTGTCATTGCAGGACTAGAACTTGCACGAGAACTTTCAATCGAGCAAATAGTAATCAAAAACGACTCCCAACTGGTAGTAAATCAGATGGAGGGGACTTAAATCGCTCGAGAGACTCGGATGCAACAATATATGGAAAAGGCACGAGAGCTCGTGAGACAATTCAAAACATGGAAGGTAATACAAATACCTAGAGAGGAAAATGCAGAAGCATATGCATTAGCTAACCTCGCAGCAGTCACGGAAGTAACAAATAAAAACAATGCAATTGTCGTTCATCTATTCCATTCAGTGATCGACCAGGACAGAAATGAGGTAACTTTTAACAATTTAACCTGGGATTGGAGAAACGAAATTTTAGATTTTTTGCAGAATGGCACCGTACCTGAAGAAAAGAAAACAACTCAAGCACTTCACCGGAAAGCTGCACGGTACTGCCTCATTCGCAACTCGTTATATCGCAAGATGTTCGGAGGGATCCTACCAAAATGCCTCGGACCTAACCAAACGTGGTTCGTGATGAAAAACGTCCACGAAGGACACTGCGGAAATAATTCAGGGGCAAGATCCTTGGTAAAAACCCTAGTCAGAGCTGGGTACTATTGGCCTAAGATGGAAAAAGAAGCTGAGAACTTCGTATCCAAATGCGACAGATGCCAAAGGTTTGCCAATAACATGCATCGACCAGCGGAATTATTGCATCCAATAAAATCCCCATGGCCCTTCATGAAATGGGGCATGGACATAGTAGGACCTCTTCCCACAGTTAAAGGACAGGTATGATTTTTACTCGTGTTAACCGACTATTTTACAAAATGGGTAGAGGCAGAAACATTCAAACAGGCACGAGAAAAGGAAGTTAAAAGCTTCTTATGGAGAAACATAATATGCCGCTTTGGGATACCAAAGGAGATCGTGCGTGATAATGGCCCACAATTCATAGGCTCGTAAATCACTGAATTCTTTGAAAGCTGGCAAATCAAATCGATCACTTCAACGCCATATCACCCTGTGGCTAATGATCAAGCTGAGTCAACAAATAAAACCATCATCAACAATCTAAAGAAGCGGTTAGATAAATCCAAATGAAATTGGCCTGATGAGTTACCAGCGGTACTATGGGCATACCGAACAACTTCAAAAACAACCACGGGAGAAAATCCGTTCGCACTTGTTTATGGCTCAGAAGCCTTAATACCTGTGGAGATTGGCGAACCAAGCATAAGGTTTACAACATCCACGGAGGAAGCAAATGACGATGAATTGAGGACTAATCTGGACCTACTCGAACCACGAAGGGAAGCAGCACTAATACAGATGGCAGCTCAAAAACAAATCATAGAGCGTTATCATAATCGTAAAGCTCATCTCAGATACTTTAAGATTGGGTACTTCGTCCTCAAAAAAGTCTTTCAATCAACGAAAGAAGTAGGCACAGGAAAACTAAGTCCAAATTGGGAAGGACCCTACAAAGTCCGAGGCATAGCTGGGAAGGGCGCCTACGAACTGGAAGCTATGGACGGTAGAATCCTACCAACAAGTTGGAATGCCATCCACTTGAAGAAGTACTACTTCTAAGGAAAAGAAGTACCCTCGGTCAGGTATCACACGTTCGATTTTATTTTGAACATATAAAATGTTACTAACCTTTTTAGATGATAGGCATAAAGCTAACCCATCACCAGATGATGATATTAGACTTGAAAAGACGCGAGGAAGTAACTGAATTCCCGGTCTAGGGTTACACTTTCTGATGGACGTTTTAAAGGGTTAAGCAGTCATCATCTAAAAACTATATACATTCAAGTCTCACATGTTTTTCCTTTTCAGAAAAAGTACCACAAGGAAGGAACAGTCAAATGCTCGAGATTTCATTCTTCAAAGCTCAAACACTTTTGGGACTATACAATATGGAAGGCATAAACGAAGCAAAGAAGACTATCAGAAAGTCAAAGCTCGAGCCTAAAGATCCATCTACCTAACAAATCAAGTGATATGAGTAGAATCAAAAGAGCTGAAGACTCAAATACAAAGCCTGATCCAAAAAACCTTCGAACATGTTTAGGTTGAAAATTTTTTGTATATTAGCCACGAGGAGGAAATGCGCATCTTTGTACTTATTCAAAAGAAAACTGTTGTAACCAAAACAGTTAGGGATAAAAGAGCATCATCATTGTACTCATTCGAAAACTATTGTAAATAAAAATAGTTACGAAATCTTTGTACTCACATGTAAAATTGTTATCAAATAAAATAGTTACGGATGAAAGATCAAAATCCTTGTATTTATTTGAAAAACTGTTATCAAATAAAACAGTTACGGATGAAAAAGCACTTCCTCGTGATTATTGAAAACTGTTGTCAACAAAAACAGTTACAGGTAAAAACCCCAACCTTTATAAAAACTATTACGAATGAAAAACAGTTATTCTCTTGTATTAACTCGAAAAATCTGTTACATACGAAAAATAGTTACGAAATACAAGTGCATATCAAATCTATTAAAAGAAAACAGTTGCAACATGAGTTTTAGACGATAATCAAACGCATGTAAAATGTTGTGGAAGTTCAAACAAAAAACTTTACTCAAAAACATTCTTAAACATGTGAAAAATTCCTATCACTCTATTGCATTATTACACCATTATGAAGTTGAGATGTCTTCTTCATTAAGTGTCGATCAAAAAGGGCCCTCTTTCATAAATTATGCCTACTACGAAAAGGCACACATTTTATACTGTGCCTATTATGAAAAGGTGCGAGTAATCTAAAGCATTCTATATGCAAAACTCAGAGGTAAAACTAAAACCTCAAAAAATAAAGTATGTAGAAGACTTAAAGAGTAGAACAGAAACTCAATAACAAAAGTCATATTCTGCATTGATATGTTAAAATGGCTAAGTAGAAACTAAGTATTAAACTAATACTTAGCCGTATATATTGTATTTACATTAAGGTTCCCCTAGGTTGTCAGTTGGGGACTTTCAAAGATCCAAAAACCTACCCCCGATGAAGCTGAGAGTAATCATCAATCAAATAAAAAACAAAGGGAACCAACATCTTAATTGTCTTGAGGAGGGAGATCAACTTCTTCACTGGCAGTAGGAGCAGGAGTAGCTTGGGACGAAGAGGCTTGAACAGAAAGAGTCTCCCCTTCAGGCGAGGAAAGATTCGGACCTTATTGAGCCTTTTAATGGCTTCTTTTGTTTTAGCAATTTCAACGTCAAGGTCTAAATCTTCCTGACTCATTTCCGTCAATGTGTCGAGGCGAGAATTCATGTACGCCCAACTAACATCGACGGCTGCCGCATCTTCAAGAGCTTCATAATCTCTCTCCCATATCATAAGGTCAGCTCTTATCCCTTCTTTCTCAGCTTCTTTGGCAGCCCTTAAAGGTGCAACGGACCTCTCCAGGAATTGAATTTTGTCCAAGGCATTGCAATGATCCTCCTGGGTATGGGTTAGAGACTGCAGAAGCTCGCCTGAGTATTCCTCTTTCTGCTCCAGCAAGACTTTTAAACTCCTAGCTTCTTCTGAGGCACGGAACAACTGCTCAGCAAATGAAGACTCAAGGATGCTCTTGTCCTTATCAGCCTGATTAGGAGAAGCCTTCTCCACTGCCAACTCCGCTGCCATGATTCTCATCTGTCGCTCCAAGGTACTCTTTTCTTCTTCTAAGGAATCCATGTCGATCCTTAAGGTGTCATATTGTCCCTTCCAATTACCTGCTTCAGCCCGCAACTCTTTTATTTCTTGCTCCGCATTTGATACCCTTTTCATGAGCTCCATGGCTATAAGATTGATCTACAAAAAAGAAATCAATCAGATACGATAAATTTCATGTACAAAAATGAAATGAGAATGCACTTTACCTTCAAAGAGGTATGCACAACTTCATTAGCCCATGTAAGGGCGCTATGGCTATCAATCTTGGACCTCTTAGTTGGGCATATCAAGAGTTTGAGCCACACTTCAGGCTTGCCAGTTTTCTTGAAGAGACTCCCCTCAGCCGGAACTTCTATTAGAACCTACCGCATCTCCCTGCTGGAACACCCTACTTCCCCAACGGAAGGCACGGAAGCAGGCAAAGATGAAGAAGCTACAGGCACGGAAGTTTGAGGAACTGGGAAAGCCACGGGCAAAGCAGCAACGGGAGCAGTAATAGCCAAGGGAGCGGAGGAAATAGTAGGAGCAGATGAAGGAACTCCTCTAAAAGAAGCAGGAAAGACAGCCAATGGAACTTCACTAATAGCGGGGCCAAAGCCTTCACGAAACAAGTGATCCACAGAATCATGTACAGGAGAGGGAGAAGCATCTTCAGAGGTAGAGGGTCTGACTTCCGACACGGAAGGCACAGCCAAGGGTGTAGACTCATCGTCTGAAATCACCCTCCTTCTTTATGACCTGTACACCAAAGTGCCCTCCTCTTCTTCTTTTTCTTCTTCTTCTTCTTCTTCTTCTTCTTCTTCTTCTTCTTCTTCTTCTTCTTCTTCTTCTTCTTCTTCTTCTTCTTCTAAGATCCTAGACCCACCAACTTTCCTCTTCGAGGAATAAGAACCAGCAATAATTTCCTGGGCTTGAGCCATGTATATTTTGGGAACAAACGCAGCAGACACTCCACGGATAGAAAACCCTATAAAAAATAAAGGGTTAAAAAGAGAAAGAGTATCGAGCAAAGAAAGAAAACAAAAGTTTCACTTACCGTGAGTCTTCACTTTCCAACCGTACTTCCCAGAGAAGTACTTCCAAGACCTTTCTTGTAACGGAGAAATTGACTACAACTTTTCTAAATCACGGATACCGGATACATTCTCAACAGTACCCATGATTGCTGAAAAAAGAAGAAACATCTACGGTGTTAATAAAACACTTAAAGAAAAAGAAAAACAACAAATGTGAGCTAAAATGTATTCACGTGCACGATTCCACTTCTAGAGGAAGGGAATATTTTCTTAACCCACTAAACCAGCAGTGGGCGCAGCAATGTACCGAAGGTACCAACCTCTGTCCTTATCGTCATTAGGGGTTACCAGCACTCTTTTACTCCATGCAGCCAGAGTAAGAATCCCTTGACGAAATAAGGTCAGAGAATAAATATGAATGAGGTGATTAAAGGTGAAAGGATCCGAGGCTAAAGAATCTAAGCATTTGAGACACGCGACAACCCGCCACACAAGAGGACCAACTTGTCCTAAATAAATATTGAAGAAACGACAGAATTCGATGATGACTGGATAAATAGGAGGCTTAAACCCTAAAGTAAAAGGGTAGGTATAAATGAAAGAATATCCCGTCTTATAAGACGTAATTCTTTGGTTGCTATTCGGAATAAAGATAGGAAAGTCATGCTGCCAAGATCATTCCCTGCGAACAAGGGGAATCAGACCTTCAGTGATAAGAGTGGGATACCTATCAGCACTATCAAGGGATAAAGACTGATTTACAAGGACCTGGCTATCCCTAGTGAAGGTAAACTCAGCAGGAATGATTTCATCAACCCGTGCTTCGCGTAAGGGTTCGTGATGTTCTCTACCCCTAGACGAAGATCTGGAAGGCCTTGCTCTTGGAGAAACTAAAGACCTAGCAGAAGGAAGGGAAGTAATCTGGGAGGAATAAGAGCCTCTCTAAGGAGTAGAACCTAAACTCCTTAGTCTACCACCCCTCCAACTCCGAGTCGGAGCAGAATAGGGGGTCAAATTCTCGACGTCTATCACTCTTTTAGGTTGGTTCGAAGAAGACATGTTTACGAAAACAAGAAAGAAATTCTCTAAAAATAAAGGAGACAAGTTATAAAGTGTTTCGTGAAAGTAAATAAAAGAAAAGAGGTATGTATACTTGAAGACAACCGTCAAACATGGGAAAAACAATGATGAAAAGGTCATAATTGAAGGTGTCACTTCGTGACTGATGCAGCCGCAAAAAGCCCTAAAAGGCGCCGAGTAACTAGAGAACCAATACAAAGGGAACACGTGGCTTGATCATTAAATGGAAGTGACAAGCGATGCCTATGTTCAGAGGAGGATACAATGTTTCGAGGTGAAACAGCGGCAAAATATTCCCGCCATAAATGCGTATCGACTTACCAAATATTAATCGATAAATAAATGGTAAGTGGGGGTACTATCTGTATTGGTAAAAAAAGAATTTCCCACGTATGATAATTCTTTATGACTCAGCCAATTACGTGGACTAAGGAAAACATGACTGCTGGACATGGACCTATAAAAAGGCGCTAAGAAAAGAGGCGCGGGTCAATAAACCTAAGAGGTAATCAACCACGAGAAACCCAACCTGATTGAGTTAAGGAAGAGATGCGGACAGAATGAATCCATACAGAGCTACGGGTAGATTCAGAAATCTTCAATTAATGACTTACATGTTACACGACCTTCATGTAACAGATATGGTTATTCTTTGTAACGTTACATTAATGTAATAATTAGTCATTAATGTGCCATCATTCCAAGAGATAAACGTTATATTAAGGAAATTCCCTATATAAGGGAATAGGGTATCACTTGTAAGATCATTTGAACTGCGAATACACTTTACTTTTCTGAGCATCATATTATTGTCCATTTACTTACTTCTTTTTTATTGATTATTATTTCCTGGATTATCAGAAACCCGTCTTCATCCTAAAAATAGCTTTGATCAAAGGATCTAATTCTTTGGTTAAACAGCGAGGTCCTTGAGTATTTTCATAACCGCGGGGTCGACTGCTGACCCGTTATGGTTCTTTGATCTTTTTGGTGCCTGTTCGACTCAGAGAGCCATTTCCTATGGAGATGGGCTTGGGGTTTTTTGATGTCTTTGCAGCTGAGAAATCGCCAATTGATGTGCCTGCAACATTTCAAAAATTACATGAAGGCTAACCTCTCTCTCCTCCCGAGCTGGAATTTTCTGAGCTTCCCGTTGGTTTTCTCGGCGTATATTTCTGTTAGTGAGGGAGCTTATATCGACATGTTTGGCATTGCGTGAGCCTACATCCACTGGGATTGGCTCTGGTGCGTCTTCAGGTTTTAGCGGTGGTACACCGATGCCTAAAACAGCTACACCGTTCTCTCCATGGTCCGCAAGACCGTTGTATCCATGCGCATTCACTGAGTTAGACATTTGACCTGAAATCAAAGATACTTGGGCAAGAAAAAGTGTAAAGAATGACTTCCGTTTTTTAGTGAACTAGCACTAAAACAACCACTATTATATTTAATCCCACGGTGGGCGCCAAAGTGTTTACCTTGAAAATGGTAATTACAATTAAATTTGATTATGTGGTTCTAAAAATACGCGATTTATTTTAGTACTAGTGGTTTGAGCAATAGATGCTAAGTGTGAGTTGAATAAATAAGATAAGAGTAAAAGCAAGCAAAGATATGCAAACCAAACTGCCCTAGTCGGGGTCTCGAGCTGGCCGAGATAGGACCTCAAAGTCGGGGCTCGGCAATAATAGTAAACGATTGATGGAGGTATAACAATGTTAAGGGCCTCGAAGGCGGCTCTTTATGATCAATGATGAGTAATAAATGAAGAACAGTCCATAAAACATGATAAGTGTAAGCAATAAATCAAAAGAATCGACAGTGGGGAATATTTAAGTTAGGGAGCAGAGAATGTTCTTGTTCTTGTATTGAATATCATGTGTGCAAGAAATGACAAGGATCCCCTTTATATAGGATGGAATCCCAAACATGGTGCATGTATAATTATTACAAAAGTGAATAGTTGATACAGCTATTTTAATGGTCCGGTATGGACTTGTACTATTCTAGCAGATGCTTGTCAACTTTAACCACATGTTCTTGGGAGTCCCGCACCCTTCCAGGACGGGCTAAGATCTCGGCCTTATCACGAGGCACATTGATTCCTCAAAAATGCCCCTCGAGGGATTCACCTCGGAGCTGATCCTCCGGTCTTGCCTTGATACAATCGAGACCAGGCTCGGAACGTCGTAGGCACCCCAAAATCGGTCATTCCCGGTTTTATTCGTATACATATATATTGACTACACTAATGATTTTTATATATATTATCAGTATAATTTAATCTAATTTAACAAGTTACATACAATTTATATATTCTAGATTTTGAATCGAATCATTAAATAAAGTTACTTACAACTACTTTTTACGGACCTAATTGCATCTGTAATATTTTTTATATGATCAATACATGGAACTTAATTCAATCATATACTTGTTGTCCAAAAGAATAAAATTTGTTGACAAATTTTGGTTGGCCAAGCTTTTCCGAGGTCAAAAGTGCTTTTTAAAAGTACTTTTTTGTAATATAATATTGAGGTGTTTGACCAAGTTTTTAAGAGGAAAAAATACTGTTGAGTAGAAACAAAAGTTGTTTTAAAAAGTTAAAAAGTAGCATGTCCTCTTAATCATAAGTAAAAACACTTTTTAGTTTTACTCTTTGGCAAAATATCCTTAACAAAAAATAAGGTGTACCAAAATGACCCAAACCAAATAATTAGGAACTCTAAACTTAATACCCCTAATGTGTAAGTGACTATTTTTACGACGGAAGTTATCCACCTTACCAGAAGGTTGGTGGAACTATACACGGATAGGAAGAGGGATCCGCATATGGTATTTATTGTCCTAGAGAAGGCGTATGACAAGGTCCCTAGGGACGTCCTTTGGAGGTGTCTGGAGGTGAAAGGTGTGCTGGTGGCTTACATTAGGGTGATAAGGATATCTATAATGGATCTATGACTCAGGTTAGGACTGTGGTAGGTGACTTAGAGCCTTTTCCAGTGGTTATGGGGTTACACCAAGGATCGGCGCTTAGCCCGTTCTTATTTGCACTGGCGATGGACGCACTGACACACCATATCCAAGGAGAGGTGCCATGGTGTATGTTGTTCGTTGATGATATTGTTCTGATTGATGAGACGCGAGTGTCACGACCCCAAATCCTAACAGGTTGTGATGGCGCCTATCGTGGAACTAGGCTAGACAACCATCACATTGCTACACTTTTGTTCAATTAAAATAGTTCATAATTAAATAATAAGCAAACAACCACATCATAATTAATAATAATAAGTCTTAGCGTCCCCTTAATACTCTAAACAAACCTCCCAAGAACTGGAGTCAATAGTCATGAGCATCTAAGAATAAATAAATCTAACTCTGCTAAAACTATAATATATGTCTCTGAATCAAATGCTAAGACTAAATAAGGAAGGGAAATGGAGAAGCTGTGGACGTTGGACAGCTACCTCGAAATCCC